>RJWJ010012191.1:0-42557 GCA_004363605.1 Indri indri
AGCATACAGGCTGGAAAATCAATGTTTGAAAAATGTTTTTAAGTTTTTTAAATGATTTGAAATTATCGAGGTGTCATTCCATACAGTAAAATTTACCCTAATCATAGGGGCCCAGTTGAATGATTTTTAGTACCTTTAGACAGTTGTGCGGCCATCACCGTCATGCAGAGGAAGTGCCTTCTTCCCCGTTCAGTGTCCTCACACCTAGCTCTGCCCGCCATTCATCTACTTTCTGTGTCGTGGCTTTGCCTTTTCTAGAAACTTCATATAAAAGGAACTCTATAATATGTAGTCTTTTGTGTCTGGTGTCTTTCACTTACCATGATGTCTTTGTGGTTCTTCCTTGTTGGTGAGGGTATCAGTGATTCATTTTTTTATTACCGAAGAGTTCCATTGTATGGATTTACCACATTGTGCTTATCTCTATACCAGCTGATAGACATTTGAGTTGTTTCCAGTATTTGGCTATTATGAATAATGCTGTTATGAATATTTGACTACAAGACTTTAGAAAAAAATTTCTTTTGAGTAGGTAAATATCTAGGAGTTGAGTTGTCGGGACATGTGGTAAGATTATGTTTAACTTCTTAAGAAACTGCCAAACTGTCTTCCAAAGCGGATGTACCATTTTACATTCCCACCGGTTTCTCTACATCCTCACCAACATTTGGTAGGGTCAGCCTTTTTTATTATAGTCAGGAAATCATTTGTTGGTAACAGAAAATGGAACCTCTATGAACCTCATTTATGAAGAAAGGGATGGTATTACTTTCCTCTCTGCCTTATAGGATTGCTCTAAAGATCAAAGGAGATGGGAATTTATGTGCAAGTGCTTTGTATTGTGAAAACGTTACTGGTGATTATGTGCAAAAAAATTTTTAGCTGTGAAATTTAACACCCACGTATCCATGTCAGAGAATAAGATGAAAACTTGTCCAAGTTTTAATATAATGTGTATGTTTTGATCAAACTTGTTCCACCTGCTTATAAAGGCAATTTTTAATCAAATTGTGAGCTTTCTCC
The DNA here is from genome assembly GCA_004363605.1 of Indri indri. Taxonomy (NCBI): domain Eukaryota; kingdom Metazoa; phylum Chordata; class Mammalia; order Primates; family Indriidae; genus Indri; species Indri indri. The sequence continues at coordinate 1,024 of RJWJ010012191.1, forward strand.
ATATGCAAGGTTGCCTATATTGTGTATTAAATTATCAGCCTTATTTAACAATGACAGAATATAATGGTTTGCATATGGTGGGTAAATTTTTCTTTGCCTCTCAAACTTGGATGGTCTGGTAAATGTCTGCCTGTGATTTGTGTTCATATGCTTGTGGGTGGCCTCTTTTGGACCTGGGCACATGTGTTCTATTCTAACAGAATGGGAGTAGAAAGACTGGGGGCTCAGAGAAACGGCCAAGGACAATCTATGTAAAAATATCCATGTCAGCGGTTTTACTTTGCAATTCTGATTCTATGAAAATTGCCAGTTTATACTTTTTCAGAGAACAAAGGGAGTGCTTTGAATGTATTTCCCTCCTTACCTGTGGAAGACAGCTGTTTATTACAGATCTAAGAAAACTGGCCAGTGGCCTCTAGATTTGAAATCTGGGCTGGATTTTGTAAAAATCACTTATCAGCAGCTCTTCACACCTGTTGGAAAAGACCTTTGGACTACAGAAGCTGAACTGTGTGTTTGATCATGTAGCACTGTGTCAACAAAGGGCTTTGTAGTACTTTCAAACAAGAAGGCAAAGAGAGCCACGACTAGACGCTAAGCCAGTCAAAGAAATTGCATGCTGGAGTGAAAATATGCTCTAGGTGGCCTCTGGAAGTTGGGAGGTTTATATTAATCCTGGTGACAATTTATATTAATTTGGTAATGTTGCATAATCCTAATTTCATTTGTACTAAATGGTTTTAATAAATTGTGAAACAGGTACTTGAAATATTTTTTTTGTTTCTTTTTATTTTATTTTTTTATTTTTAAATTTCAGAATATTATGGGGGTACAAACATGTTGGTTACATGTATTGCCTTTGCACTGCCCAAGCCAAAGCTACAAGCGTGCCCATCCCCCAGACGGTGCACTCCGCATCCATTAGTTGTGAATTTACCCATCCCCTCCCTCCTCCTCCCACCTGCTGGGCACCTGATGAAAATTACTTCCACGTGAGCACCTAAGTGTTGATCAGTTAGTACCAATTTGATGATGAGTACATGTGGTGCTTGCTTTTCCATTCTTGTGATACTTAGTAGGATGGGCTCCAGCTCTATCCAGAATGAATACAGGAGGTGCTAGATCACCATTGTTTTTTGTGGCTGAGTTGAACTCCATGGTATACATATACAACATTTTATTAATCCACTCACATATTGATGGGCACTTGGGATGTTTCCACATCTTTGCAATTGCGAATTGTGCTGCTATAAACATTCGAGTGCAGATGTCTTTATTATAGAATGACTTAATTTTTTTCCTTTGGGTAGATGTCTAGTAGTGAGATTGCTGGATCAAATGGTAATTCTATTTTTAGTTCTTTGAGGTATCTCCATATTACTTTCTATAGAGGTTGTACTAGTTTGCAGTCCCAGCAGTGTAAGAGTGTTCCTATCGAAATCCTTTTTGATGAAAATGATGTGGGTGGCAGCAAACAGAAAACTTTAGGCTCAGGATTCTGGGGTGGAGGTGTACTGGGAATTTTTTTTTTCTGATTTTAACCTAATGAGTAAAAGTTCTCACCTTATATGGCTTTGAAAATACTCATTCGAGTGGGTGTGTGTACATGCTATGTTTGGAGGTACATATTTCAAAGCTTTCAAATGTTGCAGTCTGATATGTGAATTAAAAAGGATGAAAAAAGTCATTATGCACTTGGAAGTCTTTTTCTAGAGCATTACAAATAATGTGGTTTGGGTATGGAATTATATTTGAGAGAACAGTTTTAGCAGATGCCTGAAGTTGTTCTTTTTGGAAGCAGCTGTTTGCTAATAAAGAAATCAGGACTGACAAGTGGTTGTAAGTGTCATTCTTTCCATGTGCCACCGGCATCTCTTCCCAAAGGGGGAGTCAGAGGGAGCATGTTGGACTTGTGTGGAAAGGGAACTTGGCCCCTGTTGGTGTTAATGTGTGTTCTTTAAATAGGTAGGCTTCAGCATTTATACAGAACACTTCACTCTCGTCTTTGATGCTGTTTTCCACTTTTGGGACATGGTTGAAGACCTGTGAATGTGGTCAACAAGTTAAAATTCCCATGATATGCGGGAAACGAGTGCACGTGGAGAGGACCTTGTATATGGTTTTGTCATGGGGGATGCTAGCAGAGCTGTAGAATCTGCAGGGAAATTATATGAGTTGGTCAGTGGGGGAAAGGAGTCTGTTCCATTTCAGTCTTGGGGTCTCCAGCCACCTCGATCTTAGAAATGCTTGTAGAACCTCCTTCTGGGGCCACAGGGTCTAGGTGACTGGTCCCAAGTGCTTTCATCCGACTCAGGGTTGACTTACTAGGGATCCCAAGTAACAGGGGAGACAGCCAGCACTGGAAGCCCTGGCTGGTGGATTTGACACAGGTTCATCACTGGCACTGAGGGAGTAACTTTTAAGTCAGATTTTTATAGCATCTTAAATTTTCCCTCCTGGGAGGATAAGAGGGAGCAAATACATGATGTGTGATAACTGGTCATTTAAAGTGACCTCTGTGTTGTTAGATTTTAATTGTTGACTGATTTATGAATGCATTTGATTTATTTATGAATTATTTCCAGGAGACAAATAGATGTGTAGAAAGCATCAGCATGATGTGTAGAAAGAGTGTGGGATTAGGAATTGGAGAGACCTGCCCAGGTCACTGGCTGTGTGGCGTTGGGCAAGGCTAAGCTCCGAGCTTCAATTTCCTCATGGAGGTGGGGGCTTCCTGTCTTACTCAAGGTTAGTATTCAATAGAATGCCATTGAGCACATGAATGTGTCATGTAGTACATGAGTGTGATACATCACAGGCACCCCTTGACTGGAAGCTACTATTTTTGCTGTTAATCAACACAGTTGAGAGTAGCATAAAGCAAGGGGTTTACTTGTGTGTTATTTCTCACGTGCCACTCTATGTCAAGAGTACAGTAGTAGCCTTTTCAACTAGAAATTGAACATACCATAACCATTATATTTCAAATCAAAAGGGAAATAAAATAGGGATAAATGAAATGAAGTTGAAAATTTTAGAAAAAAGTTCAATCGAAATGCCATTTCGAGTGATAATTTTGTTATAGTACAGCCACATTGATACACTGATTCACGAGGACGTGCTCAGTTAGTGTCCTTTTTGTTGGAGTTGATGAAATTGTTGTGCAGAGTGGAAGTAGTTTAATGAGATACTAAAGCTCGGTGTTGCATTCCATCCTATGGATATACATCAGGCATCGTAAAGGTAATTCTTGATAATTCAAATGACCAGTGAACACCCAGTAATTTCTTCAAACTTTATCACTTGTCTTTGGAAACAAATGGTTTCATGCTGTGAGGCCAAAGAAAGATGAAATTGAGCATTGAAAAGCTAAATATTATGATATTTCATTGTTCAGTGAAGAAGCGAAAAATAGAAATGGAATCAATGCCAAAAAAATATGCCCAGGGTTAAAATTAAAACAGCGTAATCTGGAAATTGCTATTATATTTATTGGGCTATAGTCCTTAACTTTGAAGTTCACTAGGTGTCTAGTGTAGTCCTAGCACAGCTCATACTGGCAGTCAGAGTTCTGACATTTATTAGAAACTTTAGTCTCTCTTTTGGAGATTCCAGTTGCCACATGGATTTTGATATAGTAGGATGTCAATGGACTTGGTCTAATGTCCACCAGGTGGGCAAGTATATGGGGCTTTGACCTGGGAGGATGGGAACCACTAGGTCCCAGGCAATTCTCAAAGAAGGTGAAGCAGTGCAGAGACCTGGTTAGACTTGTGGTTTCTGGAGCTCACCTGCCTGGGTTCAAGGTCTTGCCCAGTCTTGGTGATATTGGGCAAGTTACTTTACCTCCAGGCCTCTGCTTCTCCATCTATAAAATAGGAGTGATAATAATGCCTGCCTTACTATCTCAAATGAGTGATCCACTTAATTGGTTGTGCACTAGGAACACAGGGACTACTGTCTTCTTAGTCCTGTCTCTGTCCAGTGGGGCTCTCTCTGTGGCACACTTGTGGATAGTAAATAAAGGCTGTGGATGATGCTTCCTGAAGATTTGTTCTTTGTTTGTTTGAGAAAGACATTTGCTTTTCAAAACTTTTTTTTTTAAAAAGGAATGTAGGAGTCATGATAATTTTGAGGGTGGTGTTTTGCCACAGAATGCAATCCAAACTCATAGTTAAATCTTGTTTGTTTTGTTTACAGGGAACACGGGTCTGGCTGAGAGAAAATGGCCAGCATTTTCCAAGTACTGTAAATTCCTGTGCAGAAGGCGTCGTTGTCTTCCGGACAGACTATGGTCAGGTGAGAGCAAGTCCCTGCAGCTTCCCGACATCCGTGCTGTGCTTTGTAGATGGTCTTACCCAAGGGCACGCGTGCTTACCTCCCCCCAACCCCCCTACACCTTAAGTCATGTTTCTAAGTGGTAAATCACAATCCCAGTGGGAATGTAGGACGTACACATTGTGAGTGTGTGATGGATACTACACAATTCTCCCAAATGGAGCACAGGAAGGGCTCCAGCCAGCGGGGACAGAAGAGTACACACCGGCCTGGTTTCCTTCCTGGGTATCTTTTCCACCTTCTTGCACCTTTTTCAAAAATCAGAAGTGTAGAATGCAAGTAATTTGAGACAACATTCAAATATATTGATAATTCCTAATTGATTACCTTATCATTTTTTCTTAAAATTCTTGAACTTTCATAGTGCCTTAGTCAGTGCCTTAGTCCTCTGACGGAATACCATAAATTGCTTGACTTGTAAACAGCAAACATTTATTTCTCACAGTTCTGGAGGCTGGGAAGTCCAAGATCAAGGCGCTGGCAGTGCAGTGGCTGGTGGGGGCCCCACTTCCTGGTTCACAGACAGCCAACTTCTCGCCGTTCCCTCACGTGATGGAAGGGACAAGGGAGCTTTCCTGGGCCTTTTTTATAAGAGCACGAATGCCATTTGTGAGGGTTTGATCTTCATGACCTAATCACCTCCTAAAGGCCCCGCCTTTTAATACCATTGCATAGGGGATTAGGATTTCAACATAGAAATTTTGTGGAGTACACAAACACTCAGTCCATCACACACAATTTTGGAAATACTGGCACGCCAGTGGAATTTAGGCGGTGGCATCCTGATCACTGTCACAACAAGACTGACTCACCCAGTTAAGCTGAGCTCAGCTATCTACCTTGCTGAGCAGCTGAAGAAGTGTCTTCTGTATGTATATGGGAAGGACACTGCTCCTGTTCCCACTCTTTAGTGTAAAATGAATGAAGACTCATTTCCCTGAAAATAAACGTGAAGGGAACACAATATATAACGGTAAAATAAAAGGAAACGCAACATATAACAGTATAATTCGTGTAACAAAACTGTGTTCCTGAAAGCATTGTAAAATAGATTTTTAATGGAAATCTTTTTCCTTTCTTGTTGAATTATATAATATTTTAATCCCAGAGCCTTTCCTCTTATTCTTTTAACTTTGCTTAAAAAAAATTTTTTTTGGTAAAAAACACACAACATTAACTTTACCATCTTAGCTGTTTTTAAGCATATAGTTCACATTATTGCGCAACAGATCTCCAGAACTTTTTCATCTTGCAGCACTGAAACTCTGTGCCCACTACACACTAATTCCCTCTGCTCTCTACCATTCTTCTTTCCATTTCTATGATTTTAATTACTTTAGATACTTCATATGGGTGGAGTTATACAGGATTTGGCCTTGTATGACTGGCTTATTTCACTTGGCACAATGTCCTGTAGGGTTTCTATTTCTGCCCACCTAAGCCTCGGTTGGCAGAGGCTCCTGACACGACAACTCCACCAGTCCCTTAGTGCAACCGCCTTTGCCTCCGTCAGCAACCTGTGCCACGTGAAGCCCTTGCTGGCCACAGTCGATGGGCAGTTCTCAATGAGGTTGGAGTGGAATGGGATGGGTAGGTCAGTAGTTCTGCTCATTTTCGACAGTATTTATATGGATTGTGGGTTTAGAAAGAACTAAACCAGAATAACATGTACTTGAAAACAACACTGAACCTTGACCTCGCATCTTCAGTTGGTCATCAAATACTTGGTTTCGTGTTGTCCACTCTGTCATTCCCAAATACAACAAGTATAATTAGCCTGGTGCTTCGTGTCGGAATTGTAGGGTTTACAGTATGAGAAAAATGAGGCCAGATTTTAAAAATTGGGTTCAAGCTTGGATCAAGTGCTGGCACTGGCCAAAACACTCTAGTTTCTTTTTCTACTGACCTGCGTAGTCCTCCCCTCCTTACCTCGCAAGTTCACTGTCGAACACACAGAATAAGGAGAGGTTCAGTAACTGGTCCTGGTGCCTGGGACAGGAACACCTGGGCTTTGACTGGACAGGGGCAGATTCTTGCAGGACCCAGGGTCAAAGATTTAGAGCATGGCCTTTTTCTGGTCAAGCCCGTCTTTAGTTACTTTTTAAAAATGTTGGTTAATTTTGACTCAGTTTAGTATGTTATTAAAGGATGTTAAGATACTGGTATTTCTGGAGGAAGGGGAGAATGGCAAGTTAGTGTTCAACGGTGTAGAGTTTCAGTTTTGGAAGATGAAAAATTTCTGAAGATGGTGGTGATGGTTGTACAACAGTGTGATTGTATTTAATGCCACTAAACTGTGCACTGAAACATGCTTACGCTGATACATTTTATGTTAGTTAATGTATTTTTTACCTCCCTCCCCCTCCCACAGACTCACCAAAAGATGTCACTCAGGGTTTGAGGTCAAATGGTAACTGGCAGAAATTGTCAAATGGCTATTTGTATTTTTAAAGACAATTTCTGTGGAATTTTTACATTACCCAAATATGACCTCTTAGAGTCCTTAACCAGTTTGCGAAACCATTAGTGTAGTTTTCCTTTGATTTAGAGCAGTGCCTCTGAAACGTTTATGCAGATGAATCACCTGGGGAACTTGTTAAGATGCAGATTCTGACAGGCAGGTTGGGGTTCCACTGGAGAGTCTGCATTTTTCACAAGCTCTTTGTGACATTGTTGTGGCTGGACAAACCACATTGGAGTAGTGAGGATTTAGAAGATAGTCCTGAAAAACGCCTCAGGGTCATGGTTACCTAAAATGAAGAGCAGGAAGCATTCAATCCCTTGCATACACCACCAGTACCTCTGCTTTGGAGGAAGCAAAGATAATGACAAGGAGGAGGGCTTTGGGCAAAGTTTGAAAGTTTTTTTCTGGCCCTTTGAAGCTTTTCCTCTCTTTCCCATTCTCTGTGCCCTCTCTTCCAGTGACCATTTCATCTAGGGGTTGGGCTAACTGCAGTATAATAATTCTCGGGTGGATTAAAGAGCAGTTTAAAAAAATCCTCTTTAGAGTTAGAGACCCAGCAGAGCTATGCATAACTAAAATCCTAAAATGCGACTGCCCCCGGGGCACCTGGTGGGCGGAGATAATAGTGTTTTGTTTGGCATGAGATCACGAAAGAGCACGCTTTCTTACTTCCGTTCAGTCTTGTAGGAGAATTTTGCACATTCACTCAGCTGCTCTTTTTTTTTGCCAGGGAGATAGTTTTAATGTTAATTTAAAATTTCCTGCTACTCTGAAATTGAAATTGAAATTACTGTAGGTAATCCGAAGGCCACAGCACACAGGCAGGTCAGCACATGTCCTGCAAGTTAGAGATTAGTTGTCTTCTTGGACAACACTCTTTGGACAGAGTTTTAGAAGAGCAGATTTTTAAAAGCACCATAGTTCTGCTGGGTGCAGACACAGCTGAAAGATCAACTCTTGTGAAAGGGGAAGAGGGAAGATAGCACTGAACATTTGTCTTTTCCAGAACATTCAGGAGGTGCACGAACAATCACTGTAGCACCCTTTAAGAACATAGTAGAATTGAGTATTAAGTTCTACATTGGACTGTTCACGTTGAGAGTTTGAACTACTTTGTTATCCTTTTCTGGAAAGAGTGTAATTTGATTGGTCTGAAATAGCCTTAGAATGATATCAATGTACCTAATTGTATTTTAAAGGGTAGTTATTCAATTTACCACAGTACATTTAATCAAGGCGATTACACTGTGCAGTGATTCCATTTGGTTTTCTGTTTGACTTGTCTCTGTATGAGGTCTTCCAGAATATTTACTGGTTGGGAATTTAATCGTCCTGCATGCCCTTCTCTTTTTATTTGCAACAAGTATAACTGAACTCGGCTTTAAAAGTTCTTCTCATTTTATTAATTCACAAAAAGGCCATTGGATTGCCCAGTACTTTCAACTTGTCCCCGTCCCCTAGGAAAGTCAGACATCTTCAAGCCACACTGGGAACACAGTCCTGATTACTTACAATCACATCTCCCGCTGAGAGCCATCTCTGAGCCCTTTGGGTTGACATTCTGGTTTTGGCTCGTTGGAGTTAATGCCATGGGCCCAATTTTGTGACACTTGATAAGGGGTTAGTTAGTGTAGTGACTTTTCACTTTTCATCGCTTTTTTTGGTCATTTTTGCACACTTTCTGCCCTGTCCGGCTGTTTTTCTCTTGCTTCTTTTCCCCCTCCATTTGGCTCCCATTGGTGTCTTTTTTGTCCTTTGAATGTCACGTGGATGTGGGCCGCCTTTTGACCTCTTTCCAGCAGCCTTCTCAATATACCGTCCGTGCATGCTCCTGTCTCTGGAGAAGTCTTAAGCTTACTGAACGCAGGAGAGTGGTCGGTGGGGGACAGCCCAGCAGGTGTCCCGTTTCAGAGCTGACTCCCACTGAGGTGTCAGGAATTGGGCAACTAGAACCCAACTTTTTACATTTCAACTTTAAGTGGCCAGAGAAGTTAGATCTGACTGCTGAGGGGAAGCTGTGGATCCTAGATATTTGTGCAGAGTGAAACATCTCATCTGAGAGCCCAGGAAGGCCCATGCTTCCCTGCAGCCGGGGAAGCTGCATTCCAGGCTTGTCACGCAAAGCTGGCTGGGCAGCCGTGGAAGGAGCATGATCCCACTAACTCCTGCGTGGAGCCCAAGGGTCAGTGAGCAAGCAGCTGGTCTGGTCCCCCAAGTGAGGCAGCCAGCAGGAGGGGACCACCTGGGGTCTGGAGGGGAGCTCCACCTCCTGGGAAGATTGGCTGGGCTTTGAATTGTGCAGGGGGTGAGGGAACCAGCATCCAGGCAGCTAAACTTGTGAGATGAATGAGAAGGAATTTGGGGGCAACATTTATAATGCAAAAGAAGTGTCCCTAGGATATGGTAGCTTTATAGAACCAAGCTCTGGCACAGAAGAGATAGATTCTTTCTAGTCAGCTGGCCTGGACATAATTTCCTGGCTTTTGTGTTTTGTTTTGTTTTTTTAAATGTATATTCTATCCCCTTCTTAGCTTTTTTGTGTCTTCTTTTTTTATGTATGTGAAGGAAAGTATTTTCACTTACTAGGGACATTGTACCCATTTTTTTCCTCAAGAGAAAGGGAACGTAAGAGCATTTGCATTTGGGCTCACAGTGCCTCTCAAGTCTCTGGTGGCCCATATATGGCAATGGCTGCTTCCAACCAAATTAACTTCTGGGTTCACCTGGACCATGTGAAATTGCAGCTTCTAGAGGTCTTGAAAGAGTTGGATATCGGCAGTTATGTGTGGTTCAGCCTAACAGCATGTTAGTGGCCTTCATTTTAATTTTGTGATTTAGCTTATCGTTGAGCTGCTTATGATTTAAAGATGGGATTTTTCTGATGGCTTACAGAAACGCTCCACAAAGTAGCAGATTTTTTTGCAGTCTAGTTGAGTGGCAAAGCATATCCCTAAAATAGTAGACCAGCTTTCATGCTGTTGCTGTTGCTATTGTGTGTGTACATTTCCTAGCAGCTGTAACTTTGGTATTCCTTCTGGGGTTTTCACTTTTTCTGGTGGGTGTCTAAAGGATTTGCTATGATTAGTCTCTTCTGCAAATACCCAAATTTGAATTGAAAAAAAAAATGAATAAATACACAATTTTTTTGGACTGGAACTTGGGTTTTCCTCTACTGTTCTGTGTATGTTTATTGGGACAAATACACATGACATAAAACTTAGCATTTTAACCATTTTAAGTTTACAGTTTGGCCGCAGTAATGACATTCATCATGTCGTGTTGTCACATCACTGTTTCTAAAACTTTTTCACTACCCCAAACAAAAACTCTGAACTCATTAAGCAATAACTCTCTTTGTAATTTATTTTTAAACTACTTTTCTCTTGTGTATGTTTTCACGTGCTGCTTTAAAAAATAACAGCGCATTGGAAATTCTGGTTTGTATCTTTTCATAAAGAATAGATCAAGAAAGATCACTGGAGACCCAGCTCTGGATTCCTGGATTCCGGTGGTCCAGCTTAGGTCTCCTGACCGCTCAGCCTCGGCCACCTGCTGTGCATATAGGGGTGGATGGTGCTACCCCTGTGGATGGATGAGGGGCCTTTCTCAAGAGGAAAGTGGGTTGCACAGCCATCCTAAAAGTAAGGGGGAAAGGGGCATGCTGGTGACAAGTGACAGATAATTTTTAAAAGTTAGATGTACACTATTTGGCTTCTTCTTTTGAAACTTTAGTAGGGCTCCATCTGTTTCCTTGGAATTCACTTCAATCAAAATAATGCAGCTGTATTAGAAAAATAGCACTGAGCCATGAAAGCTCTTAAATTCTCTTTGTTTTTCCCACGTTTCGCCATTGCTCCTGGAAATACCCCTCTCTGAGATGGACATTAAACACTAGCTTACGCAGTTTCTTAGAGTCGGAGGTCTGTGCTCCAGAGACTGACACCACTGGGACTTTCAGTCTTGCTTTCAAGACCAATTAACATGCAACTTGTCCAACTAACGTAGTTTTGAGCTAAAAAATGTTTTTATGCTCAGAAATCCATGTGGTTCTGACTCTCTAGACCTCTTCCAAGAATTTGGTTTGGCATTTTGTGGCTCAAAGATGGAAAGTCAAATGTTTCCATTAATTTTCACTCTGGGACTATAGAAAAAAAAGTTTGCTTGTTTATTAGTGCACTTAGCTCCAGGAAAAACACGTGCGTGTTTACAAATCCGCGCAGCTCTGCATGAAAAGCTCACTTAATGCGAGCTGGGAGGAGACTCGAGCTCAAGCAGGCCAAGCCCTTGTTCTTTCTCCCACCCGGAACCTGTTTCCTGCAAAGATGTGTCCAACTCCCCGGCCTTCGTTCAGGGATGAATGTGCTGATGCGATCTTCTCAGAGAAGCCCCCTCCACTTGAAAGAGCCACCTTATCACATGCACTTATTTGATATTTTTCTGTCTCTCCTCACCCAGGTCTCTGAGAAAGGGGACTTGCCATTGCTGTGTTCCTAGCACCCAGGACCAGAGCCTGGCCCAGGAATGCCCTCAGTAAATACTGAATGACTGAATGGCTGAATGAAGCTCCATTTGTAATCAGCACGAAGCCAAATAAGTCATTGGAACGCTGTGGGCTTTGTTAAGCACGCTATTATATGATGTTCTAATAAAAAAGTTAACAAGTCTTAAAGGACCACAAATGACCAAAAAAAAAAAAAAAAATGCTGCATGTCACAAGAATCATGGTGTGAGTTTCACTACGTTATTTCTACCCTGGTAATGTGTAGACCACCACAGACCACAGGACCAGAATGAAATACAGAGGGTGGAAGAAAGGGTTTTTCAAGGGAATTCCTTTACTTGATAGACTCTCGAATCATAGAAATTGCATTTTCATTTCTTGGGGGGAGTGGGTGGGTGCGTTGACTTTGGTGCAGGGTCATTTTTCAAAGTTCGGCATTTTTAAAACCTGAGATTGTTATTCCATATACTTCAACAGTCATATGGAAACAGGAAACAGTGACAAACATAAGCTACCTTTGTGTCCTAAGGAATACGGCTATGCAAGGTGTTGTAGACCTTAGCGTGCCAAAGGTCCACACTGTATTCCCAGCACCACTGAAAAACCCACTCGTAAGACCTCCTGGTCTCTGGGGCCTGTTTCCCTGCTTCTTTAAGTGAATCCAGCTTATTTCTGACCCTTTTTTCCAGAACATGGCTTTTGTCTTCTCATCTCAGTCCCTTTGGACTGAACAGGTGGGTTCCTCCCTGCCCGGCCTCCCCAGAGGGTTGGGTGGATGGGTGGGGAAGGGGATTAGATCTCTGTTGGCGGTATTTACTGGCCCTGGCAAGGCTCTAACTGAATACACACACGTTAGCTGCTTTTGCAGGGAGAGCAAATGGCCTCTGCCCTGGGTCATGACCTTCTTTGGCCTCCTGCCCTCCTTTGGGCCCACTTGTTGATTTTTTCCTTAGTGGATTTTCCTGGACTTTGGCCTCCTTTTTCCTCCCTGCATCCATTGAATGCACCGCTCCTTCCCAACCCTTAGAGTTGGTCTTTTTATCTGGACTCAAGCATGCCTCTAACCTGCCTGAGCCTCCCATCTTTGTTTAATGTTCAGATCCCATGCTCAGCTTCTAGGTAGCTCAGCCCACTCACACCTGTGCAAGCCTGTGGTATATCCAGATCCTTCCTGCAACCAGCGAGACGCCTGGTCTTGCAATGCTGGTGTCCAGGCACAATGAGAAGCACTGATGTTTGGTGCCATTGGCCCTATTGTTGCTTTTGATTTTGTGGTTAGCTTCAAAAATTAAATTGCTTACATTTGAAAGGAAGTGGGATGTAGCTTGTATTTTTGGAATACTGAAAGTAATCAGCTAATTAATGCTGGGTGCTAAGTGCAGGCCAGACAGCAATTTATGACTGGAAGACATGAAATGGAAGACTGGTTAAATCAAACTCAATTCTTTTATTTTGAATGCTTAAATAAATACTATACCTTTATTATAAATAACATCTTGTGATAAATGTGAAGACCTTGTTTGGAAACAGAAACAGCTCAAATTATCTTCGGGAATCAGACATGGCATCGTTTACCACCGACTGCTGGGTGTGATTTCAGTAGAAAAAGCAGAGGCAATTTGTTAGATTTAGGCAGTTGTCCGTTTGGGAATGAGTTGCATTCCATTCTAAAAATTCATTTATAGGCCTGTTATTTGGAACAAATTTTTCCAAAGACTTGGATATACATGATGAATTGATTATCCAGCTGGTCTACAAAGACCTCGGGCATCCACAGCGTGCCCAGGGAGGGCTGATGCTAAAGTCCTCTATTTACTGATTCCAACTTTAACCCTGTTCAGATTCCAACCTGAGATGCCACCGCGTGACAGTAGGGAATCCCATTTTTTCCATGACCCCCTCCCTGGTGAGCTGTGGGAAAAGGGGCACCCCAGTTCTAAACCATGTCTTCCTCACAGTTGATGAGGATGAAGGCCTCATCAGGGTCGGCATTTCAGATGGGGAGAGGGAAGAGGATGATATTTGCCAGGTGACATCTCTCCACCCATCACCACGCTGCTACCAGTCTGTCCTGTTAATCCTCAGAACTACCCTCTGAGCCAGCCGTACTGCAGTGATACGGCAGTTGAACTTAGGTGTGATAACAGGTCCAAGAGTCCACACTTGGCCAGCGGTCAGAGACAGAGCTAGGTTTGCATCCCGAGTGTATCGTCTGTCCACTTGATCGTGTTCACGCCTAAGGAGGGGTGTGAATAAGACAGGGTCAGACTGTTGATGGTAGCTGTTGGCTCCTTTGCTGTGCTCATTCCTTTTCTCTCTGTGGGCCCCAGGCAGTTAGTGTACTCTCCTGTGCTTTCTTGTCAAGACATTTACGTGCGTTCGAAGTTTCTCTTCAAGATTGGCAGCTTCCCGTGCCACCTCCCTGCTTCCCTCGATTTTGTGGTAGCTTTTTTCCTTCATTTTGTTTTATTGCTCTAGGGAAATAGAAGGGTCCCGTAGGATTGTGTTCACCATCTTGCATCTATGATGCTGCATTCGGCAGAGTGGTTCCCAGCGCCGGCTGCATGTTGAAATTCACTGGGAAGCTCTTCCCTAGAGCCTTGGCCCTGCCCCAGAACCAAAATATCAGAATCTCAGGTGAGACTCAGGTCATGGTGTGCTTTTAAAAAAGCTTCCTGGGTGCTGTTTAATGAGCAGCCAGGTTCAGAACTATGTCATAGACTGAATGACCATTGTATCAAAACATTACCTTAAAAATTGTTGACAAAGCACAACTTTTGCAGGCTTGACTTAGAAAGTACCTCTCATTGCTTAATAGTTGGCCTTGGTTTTTCCCAGGGAGCTTCTTTCTTGGCCATCTTCTCTGTGAAATAGCTGCTTCTGTCTGTCTGTCTGTCTGTCCACCTGCCCACCCATCCATCTGTCATCCGTCACTGGGCCCTTGTCTGCAAGGGGCCTGGAGTTCATCCGTGTACTCTCTTCAGAGCCTTGACCTGCTTTTGATCTTCCCGTCTCCCCTTCCTTCTCCCACCTTCCCATGGGACACTGTTAGAGTGGGATGTTTGGGTTTAAGCGTCCCAGACACTAATGCAGTGTTTCCGCAAGTGTGAGTCCCCGGCCTGCTGCTCCAGAATCATCGGGCCCTAGTTCCTTGGCCCCTTCAACGTTGCCCAAATCCAGCTCTTGGTGAATTTGGTCCTTGAACCTGCATTTGACGAGCTGCCCAGATTTTATTCACATTGACGCAGTGGGTACTTTGATCTGAGGAGAACTGGAAAGTTCTCCTTCCTCTTCTCACCCCCACTTCTCACTTACTTGCCGTTTACTTCAAATTGGGCTGTTCCCTGCCCCGTGCGGTGGGGGCTCTGGGAGGAGGCCAGCCTTCCCATGGTATCAATCTTTAGAGAGGTTTGAGTCTTTCATTTTTTCCCTCTCTCTTTTAGGGTCCTGCCCCCTTTTCTTCCTGTGTCTGAAACAGAACGTAGTGTTTGGACACCTCTTCTGTCTCGGGAGAGCGTGTGAAGTGTTTCTAATTTGTATTTAGAGACATCTCGGTGCTGGCGCAGCTTCCCAAAGTCTGGCCGTCAATGGTGGTCTTTGGGTGCAGATAACTCAGTTAAGTTCTATTCATGTTTCTGAGAGCAGCCTCGCCTGTTTGTATCTCAAGGAGAGAAAGGGGACTAGGGCCTGAAGGAAGGGCAAGGCCTTGGGAGCAGGTGGGACGGGGACACCGTTGAGGAGAGGACGGGCCCTGGGGATGGGTGAGGGTGGCGTCTTGGGAAAGGTGTCTTTGCTGTGGTCTGAATGTTGGTGTAAGTTCTTATGTTGAAATCCTGACCCCCAATGTGATGGTATTAGGAGGTGGCGCCTTTGGGAAGTGATTAGGTCATGAGGGCAGACCCCTCGTGGGTGGGATTAGTGCTCCAATAAAAAAGGCCTGAGGGAGCTTGTTTGTTCTCCCACCACATGAGGACACAGCTAGAAGGTGCCGTCTGTGAGCCAGAAAGCAACCCTCACCGGACACCGAACCTCCTTGTTCTTGGGCTTCCAAGTCTCCTGAACTGTGAGAAATACATTTCTATTGTTGAGAAACCACCTAGTCTGTGGAATCTGTTATAGACCAAGGCTGGCTTATTTCTTCCACTCTCCTCCCGTGGTACATCTGCCCTCCTGGGGTTGACAGCTCCCACTGTGGGCGGGAGGAGAGTGCAGGGTAGAGAACTGTACATATATCCCAGGCCGCAGCCCCACACTGGGGAGAGAAGGAAGCTTAAGCCCAGTGGATGCCCATTCTGGTAACTTCTGCTCAAAGAGCGTATGTTACTTAGAACTGCAGGGAAAGTGTGAACTTATGGCTTTTATTTCACACCATCTGATTGCGCTGCCATTTTAAAGCTAACAGACTGTAAAAAATTGAAGTTAATGGTTACTTTGGAGGGACTGAACTTTCAAAGGTATTGGAAATGCTCAGTGTATTGTTGTGTGTGGTGCATCAAGGCTGTAGGTTTTACTGTATGCAAATGAAACCTCCGTTTAAAACAAAAGTAACATCTACCTTTTCTGAAGGCAGCTGTTCGTGAAGTGACACATGTCAGCAACACAGCATTACTGGGTAAAGTTTATGTAACAATTCCAGTGTTTAACTAAACAGGGGCAGCGAACCACAGCCCTTGCCCACAGCCTGATTTGTACAGCCTATGAGCTGAGACGGTTTCTTACATTTTTAACTATTTGGAAAAACTCACAAGAAGAATATTCTATGACACATGAAAACTATATGAAATTCAAATTTAACAGTGTCGTATTGGAACACAGCCATGCCATTCACTGGCCTCTTGTCTGTGACTGCGTTCGCGTCCGTTGGTGTCTTTTGGAAGGGCTTTGCTACGGCCTGAATGTTTGTGTCCCCCAAATGCTATTGCACACAGCCGAGGACTAGCAAAGCCTCAAGTATTGACCATCTGGCTTTTTGCAGAAAAAGTTTGCAGAGCCTGAGCTAAAGGCTCATTTCCCCCAATTACCTCTGAAATGGTATTTATTGCTGTAGGGGGCCTTGCAGAGGGTTCCCAGTCTGGGCTACACACTGGAATCCCTTGAGGAGCTACTAAATGAGATTCCTGGGCCATTGTGCCATGCCAAATGGCACAACTTCCCTGGAGGTGAGCCCAGTAATGTGTTTGCAGCCAGCGCAACCAGCCGTCAGGGGTCTGTTTTTGAACCCTAATGGATTGCTAGAGGATCCACTAGTTCCTAAGCCCTGTTGTTGTTTCCCCAGTGAGGGGCAGTGCCTTGCCCAAGAGGGTAAAAGTAGTCCGCAGTCAGTGACAAAACTCATGCTTCTTGCCACCTGTAGGGCAGTGGCTCTCAAAGTGGAGCTTATGTCAGAATACCCCAGAAGGCTTGTTAAGCCGCTGAGTCCTGGGCCTCAACCAGAGTTTCTGATTCAGCAAGTCTCAGGTGGAGCCCGCACATTTGCGTTCCTGACAAGCTCCCAGGTGCATGCTTCCTGCTGGTCTGGAAGCCACACTTTCAAAACAGGTTTGTAGGGCTTGGCAGGCTGTGTGTGGATTTTTTTTTTAAAATCCATGTTCTAAATAAAAGCATCTGATACACCGTGTTCCTCCCAAAGCATATTCTTTGAAAACACAGATGGTCACTCACACAGCCCAAGTACCTTTTCGACTGCCGCAGCCTTAAAGGAATCATTCTTGAGCAGCGTTGTGTCAGGAACAAGACTGTAGTCTGGAGAGCTTAGTTGTAAATACTAACACCTGCCAGTGGTTTAGTCTGTAACTGGGTGTTGTTTTCTGGGTTGGCTTAATGGGGAGCCGCTCCCAGGCACAGCAAAAATAGGACAAGTCTGTGTGTTGTGTGTTCATTTCAGCCCAACACGTTTCCAAGGATGGTCTACACCTTCTGGACGTATTTCAGAGAGCGAGTTGATGGTGCTTGTGCGCTTCCAGAAGTTGCTATAGAAATGCTGACCCCCATAGTGCTTATTTTTAGTATGGAAGAACAGTTAAATTGTAAACTTATCATTTTTGGTGTTAGGTTAATACATAGTCCTCATTTTTTAAGCTTTATTTCTTTCTATTAATATTTAGAAGCTGCTGTTGGAACTCCCAAAATTTCTGTATGTGTCCGATATGCTCTTGTATTCCGTCTTCTGGACCAACTGGCATAAAGAAACCAGGAAGAGGCCCAGGCTACCAGGGCGAGGCAGCTAAGGCCCTGGGGTAGAAAATGTAAAGAAACACTCCTTGAGGGTCATGAGCTACCCCCAACGTGCGTGCATCTTTAAATTGTGTGCGTTTGCACCTGCGTGTCTCACGCTAGGTCCCTGCCCTGATCAGAGCCTGGAAGCTTGAACAAGACCCCCTGGGACAAGCGGCCCCGTCTGTGGAACCCGGCTCACCTCTTCCACTTGCTTTGCTTGCCTGTTTCCTCCATACCTGTAACACCTAGTCTGAGGGACTCATTTTAAACAGTTCTGTCTCTGGTATGTTTTCAGATATCTGTGTCAACACACTTTTGTGAACGTGTTTAGGATGAGATGGCTACAGTACGCTTTGCCACGTGGAATACGATGGCTTTGATTATTCCAGTGAGGGAAAAAAAGATGAAGACTTTCTAGCAGGCGTGTGCAAGCTCACATAAAACTATAATATTATGTGTGTAAATTCAGCCCATGGCCTGTATTAGAAGTTCCCAGTGCAGTTGCTTCATTTCAGAGGTTGAAGTCAGTCTTTCATCTGGCTGCTGTCTCAGTGTTCCAAATGGTTCTGGGAATCATTTTGAAATAATTAATAGTAGTCTTAAGTCTTCCAGTGAGGGTAACAGGGTAGCTAACCCTTGAGAATTCAGCAAGTATTTCAGTCTTCTGGAATGATCTGCCGTTCTGAAATGTATCCATCTTCCTGCCATGTCAGAGTTCATCGAGCCTTGTTCCAAGCATCTGCTTTTGCTTGTGCAAACAGAGCTAATGACAGATGTTAACTGGCTGAGCAGAGAGACAGTCACTCCTGTGACAATGGGCTGAAGCATATGCTGCCCCCAGTTTCAGGAAGCCTTTGTAGCAAAGTACTCAAAAGAGATCAGGCCTCCAGGGAATGTTGCCAGCATGCCTTTGTAAAGGGCAAATCCTGTCCGATTAACCTAATTTCCTTCCCCAGGCAGTGATAAACCAAGGAGATTAAAATTGCAGCCATTTCAACTTTAGCATTTATTTTTTTACGATATTAAGATATATTTGTAATTAAAATTTGAAGACAGTTCATTTAAAACATTTATTCTGCTTTATTTGGTTATTTTTCCTCCACCAAAAGGTCACAACTTGCCTTGGAAACCTCGTGGACATTTGGGGGTAGCACTAGTGAACGCAGGTGTCAGCGTCCACATCCCCACATGTATTTTGTATGTTCCCTGTTTGGGACATTCTCTGCAATGGTAGGATGATGTAAATACCATACAGAAAATAATTCCTGCCATTTGAGGAAAGCCGTACTCAGAGTATCCATTATTGGCTTGTTGACTATCTTTGATGGAGATTTTAAAATAGTTTGCAGATGTTAACTTTTAGCTACAAGGGCAAAAGCAGCTGAAGTCACATTTTAGCGCCTAAGATTTGATTAGTTAATAACTTTCATAAGTTTGAGCTGGAGTCTGCAATGAAAAGGAATAGTTTTTTTGGGGGGGGGCGAGGGGGACAAGGTCTCACTCTGTTGCCCAGGCTATAGTACAGTGGCTTCATCGTAGCTCACTATAACCTCCGACTCCTGGACTCAAGCGATCCTCCTGCATCAGCCTCCAGAGTAGCTGGGACTACAGGTGTGTGCCACCATGCCCTGCTAATTTTTCTATTTTCTTGTAGAGACAGGTTCTTGCTCTTGCTCTTGCTCTGGCTGGTCTCAAACTCCCGGACCCCAAGTACAGGATGGTACGACAGCAAATGGAGTGACAGCCTTTGGCAATAAATAGCTGGCCTCTCATCTGTCTGGGAAAAGAGTACTGCCATAGGTTTTACACCTGAGGATTGCCAGGGATCATTTTTCTCGTGCCTCTTCTGTCTCAGCAGGTTAGAGGCTGTCATGAATATTTCCTTGCATGGGCGAGACTTTGTGTTATCATCTTGACCCCTGAGGGATAGACGGTGACCACTGCAGGTTGCTTCAACATTTATTTGGCAACACTGCGGAAGTGCAGCAGTGTTTAAAGAGAATGTATAACTTTGAGAGTGACATGATGTATGATCATGAATTTTTTTGTTTTTTTTTAAGAGACAGGGTCTTGCTCTCTCACTCAGGCTAGAGTACAGTGGCGTCATCATAGCTCACTGCAGCCTCAAACTCCTGGGCTTAAGCGATCCTCCTCCATCAGCCTCCCAAGTAGCTGGGACTGCAGGTGCACACCACCACGCCTGGCTAGTTTTTTTATTTTTTGTAGAGACAGGCGGCTCACTATGTTGCTCAGGCTGGTCTTGAACTCCTGGCCTCAAGGTATCCTCCCGCCTTGGCCTCCCAAAGTGCTAGGATTGCAGGAGTGAGCCACCGCACTGGCCGTGAATTGTTTTTTATAATGGATCTTTGAAGCTGTCTTTTTAAGTGGTATCTAGTGGCAGCTTATGTCAGGTCTGAGGTGAGGATCATCCCATTTCATTTCTAGTTCTCCCCTCACTGGTCCCCATGTGGACAGTGTACTGCTGTCATTCCCCAGCTCCTCTATGGTTGCCTCACAACGGCTTTTGAAGAATTCCTGGAAGAAAGTCCCGGGAGGTTTACTTGGGTCATGTTAATCGAAGGATTTATGGGGTATCTGTTGAACTCAGGGGATTTGGGGCAGGAAAATACTTCCCAGATCATTTGCTATGTCATTTGACATGTGACCAGAGTTGGGCCAGAGCTCTTTGATCCAGGTCATATAAGAGAGGAAATAGAATTGGGAGAAATGAGCTCTCGCCATTTATGCATTGGGCCTCATTCAGTTTTGTGGGCTACCTCTGCTTGAGGGTGATGAGGACCAGCTAGCTAGTCTACGCCTGGGAAATAACACAAATGAGGCTTTAGCCAGCTGCTTAGGGAATCACGACAGGAATTCACAATACTATTAAGAATTTGATTAGTATCTGAAAGCCAGAGGCAAAAAAGTAAGTTAATTTTCTTGTATCTGTATCCCAGTAAACTCTTGTGAATGAATGCATTTAGTATAAAACTGAAAATAAGTCCCTAACTAATGCATGAGTTAATTTACATATGCATAGAGAGCAGGACTTTTTCTGTACATTCACGATTAAGCCAGTGTACACAATATTCATAGACAGCAATAGATAAATGTCACGGTGACCTAGAGAATAAAACTTTTTGTTACTTTGTGACCCTATTTTTAACCTATGCTCTCAACTGTATTACCCTTTTAAGTTATATACAGACTTTCTTTTTATTGGGCTTGTTCAGTGTATCTGTCTGTCCATCCATCTTAACCCAGTGATCAGCAAATCTTTCCTGATTGCTTCAACTAAATTAACCAGGAATATAATTAACATATTAATTGATATTATTTTCTTTTAAGTTTGCATTATGTGGTTTGCTCTTCCCAGAGGACCCAATGTGGCAAATAAAAGAGGAATTGGGAGGATGGTTTTGCATATCTGAATAGTCCCAAAGGGTCACTGACCCCCAAATTATTACTTGAGCACTAACAGGAGATCACCTGTGTGGAAGTGCTTCCCCTAAACCTTACATTTATAGAACTCTCTGCTGTTCATAAGATTTTTCATTTGATTGATCCAATTTTGATCTTCATACCAACCATGTGACCCAAGTTTCCAAGTTTTAAAATGTCCTTTGTAAAGATCTGTTGATTGCCACTTTTCTGTTGCACAGACACAAGCAATTTCAGGATCCATCAGTGCCAGAGACCTTACTGCCCAGCACAAAACCCGAAGCTAAGTAGCATAGCTGGGGGGGACATTCCCAAGGCCTCCACTCTGGGTTTAAGTGTAACTTTTTCTTAAAAAGTGTAAAATCCTGCAGAAGAACAAACAACAAACAAAAAGGTCACCAACACAAATGGCTACTTTTTCATTCTCTCCCTGAAAGACTTCAAGTTTGGAAATGTACAATCGACCCCAGGGTAGAAATAAAGTTTTTATGCTATCTACTGTTTTGGTTAGAAGACAGTTTACATGGCGGGAAAAACCTAGGGTGAACTACTGACTCCGCCGCTGCCGCCTCCAAACTTTAGAGCGATCACCTGCAGGCATCAGAATTGCCATTAGGTGGAACTGACCGATACATGGCCTTTTCCTCCTCTCTTTCTCCTGCCTGTGTCCATTTCTGGTCTTATACTCTTTAACTGAGAATCTTTTATTTTTCTTTCTAAAATTAAAAAAAAAAAATACATGAGCAGCTGGAGGTTGGAGTGTCAGATTGAATACATCAAGGCAGTATAAATAAGAAGTAGCTGAATGAATTTATGGGGCTCTTCGATGAAGACATTTTCCCTAATATTGCTGGGCTGGGTGGAATGGACTATAAGCTGAGGGATAGCAGTGTAGACCAATTAATTTTTTCCTTTCCTAAAAGCATTCCTTTTTGTCTTATGGAAATTCCGGGTCTAAAATTGCCATTAGGATCAGGCTTGCTGAATAAATAGTTTAGATGTCAGTCCTGTACGTTACTTTGTGTAAAGAAAATCTAAGCCATCTGGGCTTTCTGTGTTTTTATTGTGCTGGCTCTAAAGACAGGGCAAAACGGCTTTTGTTTTTGGGTCAAAGCAGATGTACGCAGCCTGCCATCTTAATTTCTTTTGTATGGGTTGGCATGTATTTTAGCTGCTTTGAAATGTTGAAAAGATTTCAAGCCAAGATGAGGAAGGGCAACATAAATTGATGAGGTTTTTTTCCCCACAATTAAGGATCAAATGTTTTGCGAACAAGTATCCTCTGAAATAAGTACATTTATTTAATATCATTTGGATGTTTTTCCAGGTTTGTTGTTAATCCGTTTCTTTGGCCAGATGTTTCTCTTACATATGAATTATGCGGCTGGGATTTGGTTTCAGCACACATACGAAAAGAATGTCAGAACCTGGAATATCTTGGTGTTATATTAATGTAATATGGGGAATAATGTTGTAGAATAACGTTTCCTCTCCCAATCACAAAACCTTGCAACAAATTCTGGAAATGTAGCCTCCTAATCCACTTTACCTTGCTTCGCTAGCCTGTGCTTTTGTAGATACGCACTTTATTCTGGTGGCGTAGACAGACTCTGCTATTAATAAGCACTTAGTCATGACTGACTGTCTTGTGAGTCTGTTACTCTTAAGATTGTGCCTAGAAACCATCTTTTGAATTTGTTTTTAGTTATCTGCAGGAAAAGCCCTACATTACAAAATAGGCAGGGAGGATTACGTCTCTACTCTTGTCCAGCAGCAGATCAGGCCGCAGCAATCAGTAAATGCATGTCATGTGCAGGTTATGGACTGAGGCTAGTTCTCAGTTTCAAAATGGTAGGGGAATATACTTTAAAAATAATCAGTTCAAATAAAGAATCATTTGTTGCTTTTCTAGTTGCTATTATTTTGACCTTCCTGAGTAATATTCATATTTCCAAATGTGTAGTTGAAAAAACTTATATGCTCACAAATTATGCTGATGCTTGCAGCAAAACTGAAGCGCCCCCAGGACTTACAAACTAAGGCAGCATCACCAACCGTGGTACCTGTGGCCAGCAGTGGTGGGGACAGTGCTGATGTAGACACTTGCCTCTTGAATTGTCTGCCGGAGACTAGCCCTTCTGTCCTTAACTGGGACGTATCAACTCCAGGTGTTTTACTAATGGCAGCCACCACTACTAGTGTTTCCCAAAGACAAGTCCTAAATGATGTTGGGAGAAGCGGGTGGGGGCTGGGTTAAATTAACTCTGGGCAAGGCTACATCATCATCATCATTTTTATTTTTAGGAATTTAGAGTGGCATTTAATCTTAATTTCAGCAGAAAAGAAATGTGTTCACTTCTTTGCTTAATCATGCTTTCCAAACAGCAAGAGAAGTTGTTCAGAAAATTAATGCCCATTAACATGTATTCACTCGGGAAAATACTGGGCTAGATGATGCTTCCTTTTTTGTGGCTGTTATTTTTATTTGGGTTCTTATTATCAATGTTAATCAGCTAAGCTGGGCTTGGTGGCATGTGCCTGTAGTCCTAGCTACTTGGGAAGCCGAGGTGGGAGAATTGCTTGGAGTTCAAGACCAGCCTGGGCAATATAGTGAGACTCTGTCTCTTCAGGAAAAAAAAAAGGTTAATCAGCTAATACCAGCATTGTCTTCTCTAGGATATGACTCCTATATGAGTTCTGTTCAAATGTTTTACTATTTTTAAATAGCATTTTTAATTTTTTTAGAGACAGGGTCTTGCTATGTTGCCCAGGCTGGAGGGCAGTGACTACTCCCAGGCACGATCATAGCACACTGCAGCTTCAACTCCTGGGCTCAGGCGATCCTCTCATGTAGGTGGGACTACAGGCTGGCCCCACTGTGCCTGGCAATGTTTAAATAACTTTTAATGCTTTGTTTTTACATCTGTGAAATGGTGATGCTAATACCTTTTGGGGTTTGTTTGAGGGTTAGGGAGTGGAAGCACAAGAGAGTGCTTAGGAATGTGCCTGATGTTGTGAAGACGACACCTGCCATGTGTTAGGACTGGTCATCCCAAAAGCAGGCCCCGGACAGTGAGAATGACCTTCCCCATGTTTGGATAGCAACTGTGCTAATTATGGGCTTGTTCGTGGCCATCCAGCTTCTCTTCATCTTGTTTTAGCTACTTTTGACAACAAAGAACCGAGATAATATAGGCTTTGGGCGTTAATCAGTGAAGCCTGTGCTCTTTCCTGGTGACCCAAATCTGGGAGATTTTCTTTTTATGGTAATAGACTTTGTGGAGCCAGGTGTTAGCCTTTATGCTCGGGTGTGGGAGGGAAGGAAGAAAAAGGACTTGGCAAGTCTATTCTAGAACATTTTGTCTCACACCCAGAAAGGACCGTCACCCTTGAATGAGTTCAAGGTGGTTTTTAATGTTGCAGAAAGCTTGGCGCGAAGGAAACTTCATCCAAATCCTGTTTAGTCTTATGACACTTCAAGACAGTCATGTTATAATTAGTAGCTTGTCCTGCCACTAGCTTGTCTTCCTGTTTGGTCTCATTTCACTTTGAAAACAAAATCAATATCCAGCCCATGAAAACAGTTTGCCAAGATCAGTCAGCACTTGTTCTTCAACACCTGGATGCCGTAGCTTCGTGGTTCCCAGACCTTTGGATTCCCGCATCCAGAAGTTCTAGGAGACCAACATAGAGCTGTCCCATTCTTAATTTTGTCAGGCAAAGGCATTTAATAACTCTTGTCATCACTTTAATTTTAAAAGACAATTATAACATGCTGAAAATGGGAAGGACATAATCTCAGAATAAAGGACAACCTTTTAAAATCGAAGAAATTGAACTTTATGAAAAGCTGTCTTTATTGTCTTATATTTCTCATTTTGTTATTGAAAATAAGTTTCAGTGAAGCATTGGGAAATTTCTGCTGCCAATAATTCAACAATAGGGTGGCTCTATTACCTATCAGGAGAAAATGCAATCCCAACTCCAGGTATAGTTCCTGGGCCTGTCTCAGGGAAGGGTTTAGTTCTGTAGTTGGCACTTTAAATTATTCTTGTTCCCTTTATTGAAGGATAAGGTTTTTGAGCATTCTGATACATCAAATTAAAGTGTCAGTGAATAGGTTTTGATAAGAAAATTTAGATCAGTTGTATTTGAGAAAGGAAATACATATGTATCTGGAATTCCTTTGTTTGAATAAAATCTTGCTAGAGAGTTTACACATTTTACAAGCAGTGTAGGAAGAGGTGGACAGAAATCCCCCCGTACCCCGCATTTCTTAACTGTGGTTTCTGTGAAACTTTTAGAGTTCCGTAGATCTTGATTTGAAAGCTATTGCTGGAGAATAATCTACAGCACTGGTTCTTAATGTTGCTATGACTTTCACCTAGTTTCACAGTGGAGTTTACACAGTTTTAAGAACAAAAACTAGTATACAGAGTGAAACTTAGAGTTAGGAGTTGCATGTAGATTAGGTGCTAGAATCCTGTTTATACCAGTTTTGTGTTCTAAGGTGCTCCAAGGCCACCTTTGATCTTCAAAAAACAGCCAGACGTTCAGTTCTGGTAGATTAATTTTATTAATAAGGAGTTAAGTTGAATATGGGTTTTTTGCTCAATTTTTTAATGTTCCACTTTTCTTACCATAATTACTTTCATAACTGTCTGTTTGCCCTTTTAGTTTGTGACTGTAGAAAAAGAGAAGAGCCAATCAGATACATTCCTGGAGAAAGCGTCGTGGGTAAATCCTGAGGTCATTAAAGGTCTGTGCTAGTGTGCGATGTGACCTGAGAGTGGGGAAAGGATTGTTTCTTCTGTGGTTTATGTAAAATCCTCAGAGACTGATCCTGAATTAGATAAATAATTGATTTTTCAAAGAAAAAAGAGTGGATAAAAATTGTTGGGAAGAAAATTATTTCCTTAGTAATACGATTTGAGAAATCAGTTTGGGGATACTTAGCGAACACCAGATAGAAAAATGGAACAGAGTTCTCCAGGTGTATTGGCGGGCGGGGGGCAGGGGGGTGCATAGGAAGAAGAAGTGAGTTGATGGTGATTTGTCACGAACTAGTCAGCAGGAGATTGATTCATTGAGTGTCAGGACAACTGCTTGTCTAGTGCCTACTTTTCCCACTTGTGTGTCAGTCTTTGTGCTTGTTGGGCTAAATTATAATGATGTAATATGGGTTAAGTATTTGAAGTTCTTATACAACCATGTAATTAGCATTTATTAGTGTCTGCACTTAACCTTCCCAGGTTAATGTGTGCAAACCAGTTTTAATGCTATTAATGAACTTCAGAAAACCTAGAAGCTTTTTGGTTAAGTGGTATCTTTCCATTTCTCATGACTGTATCACTCCTTTTAAAAAAAATCTTTCTGTAATTTACCCATCACTGTATATTTGATGTGCTTGTTCTGCTAGAGCGGTGGTCCCCAACCTACTGGTCCAGTCCGAGGCCTGTTAGCAACCAGGCCACACAGCAGGAGGTGAGCAGCAGAGAAGCAAATGAAGTTTCACGTGTATTTACAGCCACTCCCCATCCCTCGCATCACCGCACAAGCTCCGCCTCCTGTCAGATCTGCAGCGGCATTAGATTCTCATAGGAGTGCAAACCCTCCTGTAAACTGCGCATGCGAGGAATCTAGGTTATGTAATCCTTATGAGAATCTAATGCCTGGTCATCTGAGGTGGAGCTGAGGCGGTGATGCTAGCTCTGGGAAGCGGCTGCAAATACAGATGATCATTAGCAGAGAGCTTTGACTGCACAGTAAGTGTGATGCCCTTGAATCATCCTGAAACCACCCCTCCTCCCCCTTCCATGGAAAAATTGTCTTCCGTGAAACTGGCCCATGGTGCCAAAAAGGTTGGGGACTGCTGTGCCAGAGTCCAAATACTTAATGCAGTGTAAAAATACTGTTACGTTTTAACTCAGTTTTTAACAATGGACAGGCAAGAGTGATTGACTTCGTATTGTTAGGAAGTTAGGCAGGGGAGTCCAGGACCTATGGAAGCAAACAAAACATATGTTGGAGCAGGAAGCTATAACATGCACTGGAGGTGCCCACCAGTCTGCACTTGGGCCTGCTCCCACAGCTGGGCGGTTGGCTCTCAGCCCTGCCTGCCACACGTTAGCCGTGGGACCTCGGCCGAGGTATTTGGGCTCTCTGGGCCTCAATTTTCTCATTTATAAAATTGGGAGAAGAATAGCACCTTCCCGGAAGACTGCCTGCCAGATACAACATAGGTATTTGCCAGGTTATACAGGTAACAATTGCCATAATTACATGTATGTATGTATTTATGCATATATGTGTATATAGACACCCCCACACACGTACAAGACACAAAAATATTGGAGTAGGTTATTGCCATAGGAAGTATAAGATTCTGTGATGTGCGGAGGCCTGGTCTAGCCAGGTGTGGTTTCGGCTGCTGCAGGGCCTGGCAGGGGATGGGCAGGTGAGCGTGTGGTGGGGGGCTCAGAGTGCAGGGGAACAGGAAGGACGAGGCAGGGCCAGCAGAACCAGAATCCATGGCAGGATTTCCAAGGAAACAGGCGTTGACAGCTTCACGATGGAACCAGCGGGCTGACTGTCCACTGGGAGCGGTGATCTTGTCTTGACAGCAGCCTGCGTTTCTAAGGTCCTTAACCCTGGAGTTTGTAACCACTCCTCTGATGCTTACAGCAGCCTTATGAACGAGCGAACGGGGAGTTAGCCTTACCTCCCTTGGACAGCTTGGGAAAAGGAAGGTCCCAAGAAGAGGTCTGCTGCGTGTCAGGCCACATCCCACAGCGAGGGTCCTGCCCCTAGAGCCCGGGGCTGACTGGGAGCTGATTTCCCTGGCAGAGTTGGTCTCCCCCTGCCTGGAGCCCCTGTGCTTTGATTGCAGCATCTTTTAAAGGGACTTTCGGGGATCAGTTTCCCCATCCGCTCTTTCCCTCGACCCCTTCTCAGTGCTGTTTCTCCTTTGTGTCTGTTTCCGTAGCTTCTGACACAGTGCCGGCCTGGAGTCAATACATTTTGAACAAAAGAGCTTTTAGCAAAAGGCAGGCGTGCGGACGACTTAAACCCCCATCGTAAGAATCAAAAATCACACTCCTGTCCAAACTTCGACAGGTCTGGAAATGCATTATCTAAATGTGCTTATCCACGTGAAAGGTTTTCCATAAGGTGCTATTTTCTGAAGTTTTACTTTATTCCATGAAACCAAGAGCATTCTTGCCACCTGCTTTTCTGCTTACTATTATCCCGCCAACCCCTCCCCGCCAAGACTGGTCTCATGCTTTTTATGATCGAGTCCTCTTTGTTCAGTTATCAGATATTGTGCTAATCTCAGCAGGAAATATTATGGCTCGGCCTGGGTGTGGGGAACTTAAGCTAATATGTTTGAAAAAACTGCAAGCCCCCGAACCTTCCCCCGTCTGGAATAATGAAGCCAGGACAAAGACATCATGGGCTTTATTATTAGACACACTTACAAGAAAGCTTATTAATGGAAAACAGTTTGCGAGAAGAGCTGGCAAACAAGTCAGCTGCCATTGTTAAAAGTTCAGATAGAACATGGCTTTGTTGAAGGAGAGTCTGAATTAGTTATTAGTGTCTCAGACCACAAAGGCTGCTGCGTTTTGATGGTCTACGGAGCTCATGAAACATAACCGTCCTTTCTGTCTCGGGGAAATGTTAAAAATTAAACATTTTCAAATGAAAATTAATCTCCAGCTTTGCTGTTTCATGCTCGTTCATGCATAATTTAAAGGGTATTAAATTTGCAGAGACAAATTTTGGTGTCATTATTAAGTAAAAGACATTTTAAGCCGTATTTTTAAAAATCTGGAAAGTCCTTCAAACTATTATTGCGTTTTTGCCCGCTTAACAGAATTGTTCAAGTTATTAGTAATTTGTTCTGACCTTTGTATACAAATATTGCTTCCGTTTTAATAGGAATAACTTAACTCACAGAATAATTATCCTTAATATCTCGGTTCTTCTAACACACAGTGAAAAGGCCTTAATGACTATAAAACTGAATTCATTTGAAAATGTGCCTTGTTTCTAAATATTTTTTTCTGAATCTGTCTTCAGGATTACATAAGCAGCTTTCTAAATCACCTCTTTAAAAAACTTTTTTTCTTTTTTGAGAAAGGGTCTTTTTCTGTGGCCTAGGTTGGAATGTGGTTTCACAATCATAGCTCACTGCAACCTTGAACTCCTGAGCTCAAGTGATCCTCCTGCCTCAGCCTTACAAGTAGCTGGGAATACAGGCAGGGGCCACCACACTTGGCTAATTTTTAAAAATTTTTTGTAGAAGGCCGGGCGCAGTGGCTCACGCCTGTAATCCTAGCACTCTGGAAGGCCGAGGCGGGCGGATTGTTTGAGCTCAGGAGTTCGGGACCAGCCTGAGCAAGAGCGAGACCCCGTCTCTACCAAAAATAGAAAGAAATTAATTGGACAGCTAAAAATATATAGAAAAAATTAGCCGGGCATGGTGGCGCATACCTGTAGTCCCAGCTACTCGGGAGGCTGAGGCAGGAGGATTGCTTGAGCCCAGGAGTTTGAGGTTGCTGTGAGCTAGGCTGACGCCACGGCACTCGCCCCAGGCAAGAGAGTGAGACTCTGTCCCAAAAAAAAAAAAAAAAATTTTGTAGAGATGAAGTCTCACTATGTTGCCCAGGGTGCTCGAATTCCAGGCCTTAAGCAATCTTCCTACCTTGACCTCTCAAAGCACGGGGATTGCAGGTGTGAGCCTCTGTGCCCGGCTACTTTTTAAAAAAATTTTGAACAAAGATAGCCCTCTTTATGTGAATCTGTTTCCCCCCCTTCATATATTGGTTTTAGCTTTATTTGTAGGAACTAGTCATACAGGCTTACAGGGCCAGGCAATTTCTTGAGGGCAGGAATTGGAGACCAGCTTGGGCAACATAGTGAGACCCCATCTCTATAGAAAAATAAAAAATTAGCTGGGTATGGTGGTACCTGCCTATAGTCTCAGTTACTTGGGAGGCTGAGGCAGGAGGATCACTTGAGCCTGGAGTTCAAGGCTGCAGTGAGCTATGATCGTGCTACTGCACTCCAGCCTGGGCGATAGACTGAGATCCTGTCCCTTTACCTGCCCCCAAAAGGGCTTACAGCTTGTTTGTTTGTTACACTTTGTTAGTAATTATAACATCCACTCCGAAGACACATATGCACTTATATGTTTGATTTCGTGAACAGTTTTCCAGTAGCAGCTCTGTTCCTGGTAGTCATATGTGCTAGAGCTGCAGTATTTTTCACAATGACTTCTGAGAATGGAAAGAAGCAAATGTTACTAGTAAAGTATAGAGCAAAGGATTTCATAGAGTGGGTATGCTTAAGCTCTTCTGTTTGTTCTTTATTTTTAATTGCCACGTTGCAGTCTGTAGGTAGGAAACCTGGCCAGAGATTGTCAGAGCTGTGCTTACCTGTTCCTTTTCATCCCTCTTTTTTTTTTTTGGAGACAGGGTCTTGCTCTGTCACCCAGGCTGGAGTGCAGTGGTGGATCATAGCTCACTGCAGCCTCAAATTCGTGGGCTTAAGCAGTCCTCTTCCCTTAGCCTCCCTGGTAGCTGAGACTACAGGCACATTCCACCACACCCAGCTAATAGACTAATAGACGGAGTCTCATTATGTTGCTCAGGCTGGTCTCAAACTCCTGGCCTCAAGCAATT
This sequence comes from Indri indri, assembly GCA_004363605.1. Classification (NCBI taxonomy): domain Eukaryota; kingdom Metazoa; phylum Chordata; class Mammalia; order Primates; family Indriidae; genus Indri; species Indri indri. The sequence continues at coordinate 31,670 of RJWJ010012191.1, forward strand.
CTCCTGCCTTGACCTCCAAACTGCTGGGATTACAGGTGTGAACCACCGTACCCAGCCGTTCTCATCTCTTATACGTACAGGTCAGCCCATCTTTTGCTTGGCTGTCCAGACTCTTACTTTCTTCCTTCCTTTTCCCCTAAACTTGCAATTAAAGTACAGATGCCCCTCAAGTTACAATGGGGCCTCTGTCCCGACAAACTCATCGTTAAGTCAAAAATGTAAGTCGAAAGTGCATTTAATACACCTAACCTACTGAACATCACAGCTTAGCCTAGCCTACCTTAAACATGCTCAGATCACCTACATTTGCCTACAGCTGGGCAAAATTGCTAACACAAGGCCTATTTTATAATAAGGTGTTGAATATCTCATGTTATTTATTGAATACTTAAAAATCATATTGTTTTGGTACCATCGTAAAGGAAAAATATCTAAGTTCAAAACATTGTAAGTCAAGGACTGTCAGTACACAGATAGCCTCCTAAAACCTTTTCTCCCAGCCTTTTTCTTCTCTTCAGATGCACTACTGAGTCACCTAGGCACATAAATACTGAAACCCTTCTTCTCTGATATTCTGTTGGTTAATATCCTACAAATTCTATTTTTTGCACACTGACCGTGTCCTAACTTCAGATACACATTTGCCCATGACAGCTGTTTAACAGACCCTTCTTCCTGGATTCTCTTTCCTCATCCTGTGACACCGGCGTACCTAAGCATAGCATCAGTACTAGTAATGGTAGCTACCATTTGTTGAACACAGCTGAGGACCACACCAAACTCTTTGTAACTGTTATCTCATTGTCCCATGAGCTTCTGCTTGATTATCTTCAGTGTCATCTTGTACAAGCAGCAGTGGATTTCAGATTGTGCTTCAGGGTGCAGGGAGACCCTGGTTTCAGGAGCTGTTCAGTGGTTCCCATGTGTCACCTGCATCTTTGTCTTCTTAGCTGCTTGCAAAAATTTATTGTCTCCAATTTATTGTCCCCACCCTGAACCTTTACCATGTCAGAATCTCTGTGGAGGGGCCCAAGGGGCCGCATGGTCCACAAATTCTACTGGGAATACTTTGACACAACAGGCTGGAGGATGACCCCCACCGTGTCTTGCCCCAAGCTGGCCTCTGTTCTGGGTCCTGCACTCTGACCCCAGGTCCCCTGATACTCTGCACTGATTCTAACTAGGTGTTCGGGTGAAATTATAGAAAGTAATTCAAAAAGCAAGGTGGCAGTGCTGATTTTATTTATATGTCATAGTGGTTATAACGCTAAAATGCATTGTGGGTTGTCTCCTGCTCAGACACAGTGTGAGTATTAAACCAATGCCATTTCTCTGGGCTTTCCTAGGACACACTGCCACCCACCTGCCCACTTACTGTCCTGTTGCTTAATTTCCTATGCTACTTTGGTGTAGGTATTCACAATGCAGGGACAGGAAAGTTACTATATGACTCTTAGTCTAGTGTGCTGACCAGTGTTTGTTTCAAGATTTTGGAGAAGATGTTGTTTGTAAAAACCTATTCAACATGTTGGTGATATTTGATGCTGTGAAGATTATTCGTTTTCAAATGGCATGTCTTCTTAAAGAGGTACGAGCTCCGAACAAGATTCTTAGCCTGGAGTTAGTCCAGAATTCTGTAATCCTTTGTAGTTAACAAAAAGTGTAAAAGTTTCTGGGAGTTCAGGTTTTACCTGGTTTCTGCTTGAATAAATATTGTATTTGAGAGATTGGTTATGTGGAACAAAGCCCTGTACTATTCGATTCATGTGACATCTTATTTACAACCATCATAGAGAGAGGAGAAATCTTGCAGTAGAAAGTAGTGTGGGAAGACCTACTGGCATGTATTTCTAAAATATAATTCTCAATCAACTCCATTTAATGATTTTTGAAGGCTAATCTATTAAGTATTTATTAGTATGGCTCTACTAATAGATTAAAGAAAGATTTTTTTCTATAGATTAAAAAAAATATTGATCCTATTCTCAGGTACCTTGCATGCAGACAAGTTGGATTTCCTTGTACGATGCCTTTTTGCCTTTTAAAATTTTTTTTTACTTCAAAATATTATGGGAGTACTAATGTTTTTGGTTACATGTATCAACTTTGTTATGCTTAAGTCAGGGTTGTAAGTTTGCCCATCACCCAGATAGTGTTCATTGTACCTGTTAGGTAGGTTTTTGCCCATCCCCTCCACCCTTCTCCCCCCTGCTTAATTTCCACTGAGTTTTACTTCCCTCTGTCCACATGTGTGCTCATCTCTTAGTTCCAATTAAATAGCGAGTACGTGCGGTGTTTGCTTTTCCATTCTTTAGATACTTCACTTAGAACAATGGGTCTCCAGTTCCATCCAAATTGTTGCAAAAGGCCTTAATTCATCCTTTTTCATGGCTGAGTAGTATTTCATAGAATACATATGGAATCCACTCATGAATTGGATGAGTACTTGGGTTGATTCCACATTTTTGCAATTATGAATTGTGCTGCAATAAAAATTCAAGTGCAGGTGTCTTTGATAAAATGACTTCTGTTCCTTTAGGTAGATACCCAGTAGTAGGATTGCTGTACCAAATGGTAGGTCTACTTTTAGTTCTTTGAGGAATCTCTGTACTGTTTTTCATAGAGGTTGTACTAATTTGCAGTCCCACCAACAGTGTATAAGCATTCCTTTCTCTCTGCATGCACACTGGCACCTATTGTTTTTGGAGTTTATAATAAAAGCCATTCTAACTGGGATAAGGTGATATCTCACTGTGGTTTTAATTTGCATTTTCCTGATAATTAGTGATGTTGAGCATTTTTCCTTTTTTTTTTTTTTTTTTGGCCATTTATCTATATTCTTTTGAAAAGCTTCTGTTCTTTTTTCCCACTTTTTAATGGGGTTGTTTGTTTTTTCCTCACTGATTTGCTTGAGTTCTTTGTAGATTCTGGTTATTAGCCCTTTATTGGATGTATAGCTTGGGAGTATTTTCTCTCATTTTGTAGTTGTAGATTTGCTTTGTTGATTGCTTCCTTAGCTGTGTAGAAGCCTTTTAATTTAATCAAGACCCATTTATTTATTTTTGTTGTTGCTGTGATTGCCATTGAGGTCTTCTTCATAAATTCTTTGCCTAGGCTGATATCTAGAAGACTTTTCCCAACATTTTCTTCTAGAATTCTTATGGTTTCATGCCCTACATTTAAGTCTTTTATCCATCTTGAATTAATTTTTATGAGTGGTGAGCAATATGGAGCCTGCTTCATTCTTCTGCATGTGGCTATCCAATTTCCCCCCCAGCACCAATTATTGAATAGGGCTCCTTTTCCCCAGTGTATATTGTCTGCTTTGTCAAAGATCAGTTGGCTGTATGTGGATGGTTTTATTAATATATCTGGGTTCTTTGTTCTGTTCAATTGCCCTATGTCTCTATTTTGTGCCAATATCATGCTGTTTTGGTTACTATAGCCTAGTAGTATAGTTTGAAGTCTGGTAATGAGATGCCTCTAGATTTGTTCTTTGCTTTGGCTATTAGGCTCTTTTCTGGTTCCAAATGAAGTGCAGAATTATATTTTCTAGATCTGTGAAGTATGACGTTGGTATTTTGATGAGATTGCATTGAATCCGTAAATCAATTTGGGTAGTATGGACATTTTAAAAATGTTGATTCTACTGATCCATGAGCATGATATGTTTTTCCAGTTGTTAGTGTCTTCTGTGATTTCTTTCATCAGCGTTTTGTAGTTCTCTTGTAGAGATCCTTCACCTCCTTGGTTAAGTATACTACTAAATATGTTATTTTCTTTGTACCTGTTGTGAACGGTATTGAGTCTTTGGTTTGACTCTCAGCTTGACTGTTATTGGTGTGTAGGAATGCTACTGATTTTTGTACATTGATTTTGTAACCTAAGACTTTGCTGAATTTACTTATCAATTCTGGGAGTCTCTTGGTGGAATCTTTGGGGTTTTCTAGATATAAGATCATATCATCAGCAAAAAGCGATAGATTGACCTCCTCCTTCCCGATTTGGATACTCTTTCTTTCTTTCTCTTGCCTGATTGCTCTGGCTAGGACGTCCAGCACTACATTGAATAGAAGTGGTGACAGTGGGCACCTTTGTTTTGTTTCAATTCTTAGTGGAAATGCTTTCAACTTTTCCCCATTTGGTATGATGGGGGTTTTAGATGGCTTTTATAATCTTGAGATATATTCCTTCTATGCCTAGTTTCTTGAGGGTTTTTATCATAAAAGTGTTTTGAATTTTGTTGAATGCTTTTTCTGCATCTATTGAGATGATCGTATAGTCTTTGTTTTTGTTTCTGTTTATGTGGTGAATCACATTTATTGCTTTATGTATGTTGAACTATCCTTGCATCCCTGGAATGAAGCCCATGGCTTCATGGTAGATTATTTTTTCTATGTGCTATTGTATTCAGTTTGCTAGTATTTTATTGAGGATTTTTTATCTATATTCATAAGGGATATTGGTCTGTAGTTTTCTTTTTTCGTTGTGTCCTTTCCTGGTTTTGGTATCAAGGTGATATTGTGCTCTTCTCTGCCTCTTTAAATGACTGGGTTAGCTGAAGAGCCTCATCTTCAAGCTCTTAGAGTCTTTTTTCTCCTTGGTTTATTCTGTTGCTGATGTTTTCTGCTGTGTTTTGATATTCTCTAGATGACTCTTTCATTTCTTTGAGTTCTATTATATCCTTCCTTATGTTGTCTAGTTCTTTAGTGACTTTTTCATTAATTTCCTGAAATATTTTTTTGGCTTCTTTCTGTTGATTTTCAATTTTCTCTTCAATTCCATTCATTGTATTTGCCATCCATATTCTGAATTCTATTTCCATCATTTCAACAATTTCCTTGTAGTTTGGGTTTGCCACTATGGCTCCATTGTGGTCCCTTGGGGGTGTTGATGTGTTTTGATTTTTCATGTTGCCAGGGTTCTTTTGCTGGTTTCTTCTCATCTGAAACCTTTTTTCTCCACTAAAGGCTAACAGGTTTGCAGGGCGCCTGTTCTTTGCTAGGAACTCTCCTGCCTAATTAGAAGAAGAGGAGGTCCCTAGATGGTGCTTTTTCCCCCCTACTCTGGAATGTTGATGTGGCAGGGGAGGGGTGTGTGCACTAGAAGCCTGTAACGCAGCTGTTCTCACTTGATCTGTTCACCTGTGATTTCCTCTGTTCAAGCCTGTGCTGGATGCTGTTTGTGCTGGGTGTTTGGCTGTTCACCAGATAGTTGTAGGATGTTTGAGTTCGGAGCTGGGCAAGACCCTCTTTACTGAGGCTGTTGTTGTGAGGACTGCTCTGCCTGGGGTCTCCCTGTAGAGGTGACAGCAGCAGCTGGGCAAGGCCATCCAGGCAGTGGTTGTTAGTTCCCGGGCTGTGGGCATTTGCTCGAATCAGGTCCCAGTGTACTGGCAGCTCAAGGCTTAGCAGAGCGTGGGATGGTCCCTGGCAGGTGTTGGACTTTGGAGGAGTTCTTGCGGGAGTGGTGTATGATCTGGGGTGGGGTCTTGGGGCCCAGGTGCAGCACTGGAATCTCAGGGTGATGTTCTGGGCCTGGCAAAAGCTCTGGAGACACAGAGGCAGAACCTTGGGCTCTGGCATATGAGCCCGAGAGCCCAGACTGGGGAGGAGCCAGAAGCAGTTCTTCTGGGCAGGGCCTCAGAGCCGGAGGCAGGGCCTAGAGGGCGGCGGGGCTGATCTGGCCTGGAGGGTGGGGTCAGGCTGAGCAGGCAGCAGGCAGTTGGGGCCTGGAGGGTGGAGTCAGGCCCAAGAAGGTGGCAGGCTGTTCTGTAGGCTGGAGGACTGGGTGCCAAGTCACGTGGATAGGGGTCAGTTCCAGCTGCCCAGGGACCACAGAGTTCTCCTCGCACCCCCAGCGCCCACCGAAGCAGTTGCCAAAGACTCCCAGGCCAGAGTCCATGTGCTCAGATCCCATTGCACTGTTGGGGAGGGGCGCTTGGCTTCCAGTCACCGGGTGCAGCTTAGAGGAGGCTTCCATCCATCCGCTCCCTCCCCAGCCCGGCGGGGGCAATGTGAAGGCCGCAGCTGCAAAGCTGAGTCCCGTGCTGACCTGGCACCACGCACCTGAGAGCTCAGGAGGGCTTTAGCTGCTGCCCGATCCCCACTGCACCTGTTGTCTGGTGCAGTGACTCTGCACAGACTCCAGGCAGCTCTCCTATCTGTGGCAGCGGAGAGTGACCTCTCACAACTTGGCCACAGAGCCTGCAGGCTGAGCGTGGTGTCCCGGCGCTCTATCCTGCTAATCCTCCCGCTAGTGCTTTGATACTATCAAATGTAGTGCCCATCACCTGGTTTTTTCCCCCACACCGACAGTCCCACACAGCTTCTCTGTGGGTTCGCAATGTTCCTTCCGAGAATAGCTGTCCGTAGGTAGGCACCTGCTTCCTATCTACTCCTCTTTCCTTGGGAGCTGCGGGTTCGTGGGCTGCTTCTAATCCACCATTTTTTCCCCTCCTGATGTCTTCTGATGGTGGCTTCAGGAAAAACTCTTCCAGTGGCAGCGGCTGGACCCCGTGCCTACTCCCAGTGGCAGCCTCGGGGAAACGTTCCTGGGGCGGAGAGAATGCTTGCAACTTGTTTAGCAAGGACTTCCTTTCCTCCTGGGGTCCCTTTTTGCCTTTTTGTCTCCACGGAGTAGCATTATGGAGAGAAAGAGTCAGAGTGCTGGGCGATTTGAAAGAAGTCCTGTAGGAGTGCATGTTCACCTCACGTTCTGAACATCAGTCAGTCTCTGCTGCCTGCCTCTTGATGTCCCAGGACCTTGCATGTAGAACAGAAAAGTGGTGGATGAACACCAAGGCTTCATGCCTGGGCGACACAGGACAGCAATAACCCGCACTAATTTGCACTTGTATAGAATACTGGCCTGAATTATCATGAAGCCTGAGGTTTGTAAGTAGTTTAACTCTGCAAAACACTTATAATATTATAACATAGACTTTGAATTGCAGGAGCTCTTACAGATCGCTCTTGTTTTGGCCCAGTGAGACATTCGTGCTGTTAAGAGTAGCGAGCATTCATCAAGCATTTACTCTGCAGCAGGGATTGTGCGAAATGCTTTGCATGACTTAGCTCACAACAGCCAAGAGGCAGGTCCTCGTATTTTCCACACTTTCTAGATGTGGCATGAGGCACAGAGCAGAGAGGCATCTTTCCTAAGGCCACGCAACTTTGATATTAACTAATGTCTGAACCTGGTCAGTGGGATGCCAGAGACCCTTGTCCTAACTGTGATGGTGGGCATGTGCCACCTGTTAGCTTTGAGGTTGACTCATCACAATTACTGTCTGTACTGTAGGTTAAGCAAGTGATTTGCTAGTGGCTTATTGAGACTTTGGAGTATGCTGCTTACATTGCAGGTGTAGCCTTGTGTACCTCTATCCACCTGATTTGGCCACACTAAAGACACTAAAGACACCCATGTTTGTTGAGCTGACAGCTTTTAGGCCAGGGCATTTGGAAATGTGTGGGATTCAAAAACTGAGGCCAATAGCATTTAGGTGCCGGGGCCTGGGTTCTGCACACAAGCAATGAAAAAGTCCCTTGCCCTCACGCTAGAAATGCACTTGTATTTCAGAATAGGTGCTCAAGATGGAGACTCCCTTGTTAGTGTTGCAGTTCTCTACTCAAATAGGTATAAAAGCAGAAGGGATTGGGTTTGAGGCAAGATGGTGGAGCATCAGTGGTTACGAGAGAAGACCAGCAGGGGAACAAGGGGTGCGGGGAGGCCCCAAGTTAGAGGAGCAGAGTGGCAGTGACACTGCTTGTCCTGTTTGAGGTGAACTTGGGCGTTGACCTCAGCCTGTTCTTCTCACCCCAATATGTCATCCTCTCCCATGTTCCTGGCCTTGGGTTGGGCTGATCGTGATCAGCTGAGCTTCTAATTTTTACAAGGCAGATTCACTTGTCCAGCTCAAGCTGACCTTCCTCATTCTGGGAGTTCTGGTTTTACCTAATTTCTGCCCTGGTTCCTTCATGCCCCTTTGGCCTCTGCCTTTTTATCAGCAGAGTAGCGATCAAATGATACTTGAGAGGGACTCCAGCTGGTGAGTTTCGGCACAGGCACAGAGATACTGCAGGTTTACGGACACACGAATTTTTTGGTCTCCCAGTGCAAAAAAGTTACATTTATACTATACCGTTGTCCATCGTTGTCCATTAAGTATGAAATACCCTCATGTCTGAAGAACAATGTATATACCTTAATTTAAAAATACTTTATTGCTAAAAAAAATGTTAAGGATCATCTGAGCCTTTAGTGAGTCATAATCTTTCTGCTGAGGGAGGGTCTTGCCTAGATGTTGATGGCTGCTGACCCATCTGGGTGGTGGTTGCTGAAGGTGGGGGTGGCTGTGACAATTTTTTAAACTAAGACTGACAACAGTGAAGTTTGCTTATCGATTGACTCATGAGAAGTCTTTTATGAAAGGAAGAGTCAATGCAATGCTGTTTGCATTTTTTTACCCACAGAACTTCTTTCAAAATTGGAGACAGTCCTCTCGAACTCTGCCACCACTTTATTAACTGTTTATATAATATTCTCAATTCTTTGTTGTCATTTCAACAAGGTTCACAGCATCTTCACCAGGAGTAGATTCCATCTCAGAAACCACTTTCTTTGCTCATCCATAAGAAGCAGCTCCTCATCCATTCAAATTCTATCATGAGATTGCAGCAATTCAGTCCCATCTTTAGGTTCCAGTTCCAGCCCTAGTTCTCTTGCTATTTCCAGCACATCTGGAGTTACTTCTGCTGAAATCTTGGACTCCTCAAAGTCATCCATGAAGATTGGAACCGTCGTCTTCCAAACTCCTTTTAATGCTGATATTTTGACCTCCTTTTATGAATCACAAATGTTCTCAATGGCATCTAGAATAGGAAATCCTTTCTGGAAGGTTTGCCACGTACTTTGCCCAGATCCATCAGAGGAATCACTATCTATGGCACTAGTTATAGCCTCGTGAAATGTATTTCTTAAATAATAAAACTTGAAAGTCAAAATTACTCCCCGATCCCTGGGCTGTAGAATGGATGTTGTGTTCGCAGGCAAGAGAATAGCATGAATCTCCTTGTACATCTCCATCAGAGCTCTTGGGTAACCAGGTGCATTGTCAATGAGCAGTAACATTTTCTGAGCAGTAAGTCTCAATAGTGGGCTTAAAATATTCAGTAAACTGTGTTGTCATCTAGGTTTCGTTGCTCCATTTATAAAGCACAGGCAGAGTAGCTTTAGCATAATTCTCAAGGGCCCTAGGATTCTGAATGGCAAATGAGCATTTGCTTCAACTTAAAGTCACTAACTGCTCTAGACCCCAGCAAGAGAGTCAGCCTGTCCTTTGAAGCTTTGAAGCCAGGCTTTGGCTTCTCCTCCTCTCCAGCTATGAAAGTCCTAGATCTTCTTCCTCATAGTCTTTGACCCTGGAAAGTAAATGAAGGTGGGGTGGTGTTGATGAGTGAAGATGCAAACCATTGTAGGTGTGTTACAGTGACAGTAGCAGTGGGGAGTTGAATGTGTAGCACTTTTGTCGGCAATAGTGGAGGAGGAGCTGCTCTCTGATGGGAATATTGACCATTTGGTAGCAAGTGAGAGAGTGCCAAAGTCCTTTTGTCCTAGTGCTGTGTTTTGATTCTATGGCACTGTAACATGGAAATTTGAAGAGACACAATCTTACAAGTGTGCACCAGAAGGAAAGGATCCTTAAACTCCCCTTGGGAGAGCTCCCTGTGAGATGGGCAGCTATGCAAAGAATGATAATATTGACGAAAACGTGCCCCTGTTTATCTCTCCTAACCTTTGCTCATAGGAGGTTTCAACCGGATTCCCATCAGTTTCTCTAACACTCAAGTACTTTGTCTCTTAGCTATTTAGACCACATTTCCGGTGCAGGGCGTGCAGGAATTTTATATCTTTTGCATTTGTAGACATTTACAGAGAAATAGCAATTCCTTGTTGGCACTTTTGGGTGAAGAGGGACACCATACAAGCTTATGCTGATCATGGTCCATGTCCTAGGAAAACTGTCTCAGTGCGATTTTTGTACTTTATTAAAAATATTAATACCTTTTTAAGAGAGACTTTTACCCTCCTTACATAGTAACCTACTTTTTTTTTTTTCAGTCTTTCCTCTTTCCAGACTTCTTCTGCCTTTTCCTAATTCTTCCATTAATTATTCAAGTAGCATTTTCTTGATATTTCTGCAGCTGTCCTTGGCAGCGGGAACGGGGTTGGTGGACAAGGAAAGGGTGGGAGACAGTTATTTCGTGCTCCAAGCTGTTGTGCTTGTTATCTCCTGGATGAGTTTCTCCTAGTTTTTATACCATTAGTTTGAGCCAAGCTGACCTCTTGCCACTTTTGTATATATTTCACCAAACAGCCAAAAATGACTTTTGGTTTCAGTTTGGAATCCGGAATCATTCGACTCCATTTTTGTTCACTGGATTAGTAAATACCGTGCATGTTATCTCTTCATTCTCACTTGACATTTGGAAATGTGTTCCTCTGCCAAGGGCGGCCTGGGAAACACAGTGCTTAAAGCCAGGGTTCATACCTAGCTTGATTTTTTGACTCTGGTTTAGAAGTCAGACATAAATGGATGTATATGTGGTTTGAATATATCTTTTTCATGTCACACAAGGGCAGCCAAGGAATTACTGTCCTATTACTCAGTTTAAGACAATTTCAAGGCAGCCAGTAAATGAAAAATGTTCGATTTACAACTCAGCCTTTGGAGTTAAGTTTTAGATGATGCATCGAAGGTCCACATTCTGTGATCTCAGCACCGTAGATGGGCAGCTGATATTTATCCCTTTAGCAGACAATTATTAATATTGAGCAGCTACTGGCTGCAGGCATTTGAGGAGGGAGTGAGGACCCAGAGGGTTTC
>RJWJ010012192.1:0-42531 GCA_004363605.1 Indri indri
TTCTTTACCTTGTCAATTTGTTTTAAATGGTCTAATATTGTTGGGATAGTAACAACAAACCTTGTTGTGAATTTAGGCATAGATTGAGATGAATTCACTTCCACTGCAGTTTTTAGTTTATCATTATCCACCTTGGTCTTAGGTCATCCATGTGGCTCATTTTTAAGATTAAAATACCAGAACTTTTTAACCCATTGACGTAATGTGTGTTCATTAGCCACATCCTTTCCAAACACTTGATTGATATTTTGAGCTGTGTTGTAATTGTTTTATGTCAAAACTCATATTGAAAATGTGAATTTTTGACCTATGGTTGTACAAAAATTGTTCTAAAAAATCTGAAAGATAATCACAAGTCATAATGTACATTTGAAAAGAATAAGGCTGTATTTTTATTTTTTTATTTTATTTTATTTTTTTGAGACAGAGTTTCACCTGTTGCCCTGGCTAGAGTGAGTGCCGTGGCATTAGCCTAGCTCACAGCAACCTCAAACTCCTGGGCTCAAGTGATCCTACTGCCTCAGCCTCCCGAGTAGCTGGGACTACAGGCATGTGCCACCATGCCCAGCTAATTTTTTCTGTATATTTTTAGTTGTCCAGATAATTTCTTTCTATTTTTTTTAGTAGAGACGGGGTCTCGCTCTTGCTCAGGCTGGTCTCGAACTCCTGAGCTCAAACAATCCGCCCGCCTCGGCCTCCCAGAGTGCTAGATTACACGTGTGAGCCATCGCGCCCGGCCAAGGCTGTACCTTTATACAATAAAAATAAAACAGGAAGTAGCAAAGTGAAATGTCACAGATAGTAACTGTCAAACTTAGTACTTAAGGAAATCGGACATTTCATACTTGACAACCTAATATCAACACATGACCTATTTTCTTTCATCAGCTCTATCCCCTAACTCCACTGGATTATTTTAAAGGAAATCACGGACATCATATTTCATCTATAAATACTTCTTTATGAATCTCTGAGATAAAGACTCATTTAAATAAGTATACCTAAAAATTTTAATAATTTCTTAAAATCATCTAATATCCAGTCATTTTTAAAATTTTCCAGTCTCAAATATATATTTGTCTTTTTATATTTAGTTTGTACAAAACGAAATCCAAATAATTTTACATCTTTTAAATCTATAGTCCTCCTTGCCCTACCTCATTTTTTTACTTGACATTTACTTGTTGAAGAAACTGGGTCATTTATCCAATAGCATTTTCCATATTCTGGATTTGACAGACAGTATGTCTTCTATGTCTTTTAACACATTCTTCTATCCCCTGTGTAAACTGGCAAATCTAGAAGCTTGACCAGATTGAGATTCAATTATTTTGGCAAGAGTGTTTCATACATAATACCAATATCATGTCAACTATATTTTTAACAGCCTAATTGGTTTGGAAACTATGACACTGCTTCCCACAAGTTTCTGCTGAGTTTTAATTTATAACCAATATTGTAATATTGTAGAGACAACCCTTATAACCTACAATTTATGGAAGCACTATCATCTACTGAACCTGAACCAGAGTATATTATCACCTTTATGATTCCACGTTAATTTCCTTTGCTGAGAAGTCGAAGTATTCTGCTGAAAATTGTTTTACAGACTTTCTAGGTAAGGTTACCAATTGTTGAAATAGGGAGTAGCAATGTAGTAGCCTATTTTTTGTAGGCAACTGGTAATCACTGGTTTTTGAGCAGGGAAGTAATATGATGAAAATGTGCTTTAAAGGAAGACATTACCATAAATACTTAAGATTTAAAGAAGGGCAGGGATTGTGTATTTGAAAGTGATCTTACATAGAATTCTTTGCAGCTGCAGAACCACCTCAATCGACAAGTACATCACGTGTTGTATTGCAGAGTGTTTGACAAGGCTTATAGATGGTGATTTTAATTTACTCCACAAAGTATCTAGAAAGAGGTGACTGCAATGAACCAAGCAAGAGCATAAAATAATAATCATATATACACACAGCAGCTGAAATGATTATTTAAATGTAAATTAGATCAAGTCAGTATTCCACCTCAATTTCCAATGGCTTCTTTTCACACTTAGAATAACATCCAAAATTGGTACTATGGCTGCCCCAGCACTATCATAAAGCCCTCTCTAGCCCTCTGATCTTATTTCCTACCACTTTCCTCCTCTCGTTATGCTCCAAACTCCTTGCTCTTCCTAAAACATGGCAAGACTGTGCCTATCCGGGGCTTTTGCACTTGCTGTTCTCTACACCTGAAGATAATTTCTCCCCGAGTAGTCATAGTTCACTTCTGTACTTCATTTTAAAGCCTTTGTTCAGTGTCACCTTCTCAGAAGCCCACCTGATTACCCTATATACAATAGCACCCCATCTTTCTCCTCCCTCTCCATCTCCTTACCCTGCTTTGTTTTTTATTCTACAGGACATAAAATTATCTGATTGTTTTTTTCCCCCACTAGACTGTAAACTCTATGACAGTAAAGACTTTTGTGCACTTCTCCAGCATCTAGTGCATGCCCCCAAAATATCTGACTACACTTAATCAAGGTCATTTACTCCTCAAAGCTGTATTAGGCCTGCAAGTGGCTCATGTCTGTAATCTCCTTAAGGCCAGGAGTTCGAGACAGCCTGGGCAATAGTGAGACCCCATCTCTACAAAAAAGTAGAAAAATTAGCAGGTATGATATGCTCCTGTAGCCCCAGGTATTTGGAGGCTGAGGCAGGAGGATCGCTTGAGCGCAAGAGGTTGAGGTTGCAGTGAGCTATGACAACACCACTGCACTCTAGCCTGGGCGATAAGGCAAAGACACTGGCTCAGCAAAACAAAACAAACAAAACTCTATTAAGCTCTATTAAATAGGTAGTATGGCTATCCTCACTTCACAATTTAGAGGAAACTATGGCGTACAAAGGTTAAACAAGGACCTGGGAACAAACGGAGGGAAAACGAAGTCCAGATGTGACCAATGATTCCCGAAATTCTTTTTTTTTTTTTTTTTTTTTTTTTTTGAGACAGAGTCTCACTCTCTTGCCTGGGACGAGTGCCATGGCATCAGCCTAGCTCACAGCAACCTCAAACTCCTGGGCTCGAGCAGTCCTACTGTCTCAGCCTCCCGAGTAGCTGGGACTACAGGCATGCGCCACCATGCCCGGCTAATTTTTTCTATATATATTTTTAGCTGTCCGATTAATTTCTTTCTATTTTTGGTAGAGACGGGGTCTCGCTCTTGCTCAGGCTGGTCTCGAACTCCTGAGCTCAGGGCGATCCGCCCGCCTCAGCCTCCCAGAGTGCTAGGATTACAGGCGTGAGCCACCGCGCCCGGCCTCCCGAAATTCTTTAATCAAGACAGTTGTCTAGGCTGGGCGCGGTGGCTCACGCCTGTAATCCCAGCACTCTGGGAGGCCGAGGCGGGTGGATCATTTGAGCTCTGGAGTTCGAGACCAGCCTGAGCAGGAGCGAGACCCCGTCTCTACTAAAAATAGAAAGAAATTAGTTGGACAACAAAAAATACGTAGAAAAAATGAGCCGGGCATGGTAGCCTGTAGTCCCAGCTACTTGGGAGGCTGAGGCAGGAGGATCGCTTGAGCCCAGGAGTTTGGGGTTGCTGTGAGCTAGGCTGACGCCACAGCACTCTAACCCGGGCAACAGAGCGAGACTCTGTCTCAAAAAAAAAAAAAAAAGACAGTTGTCTGCTTTGTATGAAACAAGGGAAACCCAAACCATAGGCGAACACCAATTAAAATGTTGGGCACGCAGGAAAAAGGCAGACAGAACCGGTGGTAGATAACTGAGTCTCTCCCCTAATGTCATGACCTTATGTTGCCCTCATAACAACCGCATGGGATAGACACGGCAGGTACGAGCAGGACTCCTTGACAGCCAGGCTTCGCAGCCAGGAGCAATGGCGTGTCCCACTCAGTACTCACAGGTTTGTATAGTTACATAACCAACACCCAGACCCCAGGGCTTCCTCCTGCCCCTGGACGGGGCTCAGGTCCCTGGCCTCGCGACCGGAAGCAGCCCCCAAGAGACCCGCAGCGGTTGGCGAATCCAGGGATGACTTCCCGCGCGGGAGGTGGGGTGAGCGGTCCCCGTGAGTATTACGTAACGTGTGCGAGAGCACCGTGAGAGCGATAGGCCCGCCAGGGGAAAGGGGTGTGTCCTGGCGTTCCGGCACCCCCGCTGATTGGTCAGCAGGATGACGAACCAGTTTACAGTCGGCCCTACGGCAGTGGGATCATGCGTCATCTCTGCGCAATTTGGAAGGGAAGAAGGGGCGTGTCTGGCTGCTCAGGCGGCCAGCCCATTGGCTGGAAGGCGCCGGAGCCGGGCTGCTGGGCCGGCCTGAGGCAGGCGGCGCCGCAGGCCTAGTCCCGGAAGTAGCGACCGGCTTCTCTGAGACCGATTATGGCAGCTCGGACTGGTGAGAGGGCGCTGAGAAGAGTGGCCTCAGGATTGTGTCCGAAGTCGGCGACAGTGGCCGGAGCCCGGGCTCCGGCGCAGGAGTCTGCGCGGAAAGTCAGGTAATTAACAAAGGGTGCGCCCCGACGACAGTAGTTTTCCACCCGGCCCTGTTGAGTTGGGAGACAGGAAGGATTTGGGGTGAGGCAGATCGGACTCGGTGCGTTTCCGCGTCTCTTGAGAAGGGTCTTGTGCGTTCGATATTTGAAGAACTAAGATGCCTCGCGCTTCACCCTGGGCCCGAAACTGTGTTCATGACTCGCTGACCTCGAGAAAGGCAGTGAATCATCGGCGAAGTGACTTTGGAAGCAACTCGGCCACCAGCTCTTCCGGTCTCCCCTCCTACGGCCTGTTGCTGCTGTTGGAATGTTTTAAGTTTGAGCGGAAGGGTTGCCGGCTGCTGGGAGTGTGGAGTTTGTGGCCTGGCGGTGAGCCCGGTTCCTGTTCCTTCTGCGTGCCAGATGGTCAGATGCTCTTTCCCAGTTTCTGATAAAGAATTGTTTGCCCCCGCCATTTGGTGCTTGCAAAACTGAATATACCCAACGTAAGGGACCTGGATTTCTGTCTTTGTTTTTGCTTTCTTTTCTCTCTCTTCTTTCGTTCTCTTTCTTTTCTTTTCTTTCTTTCTTTTCTTTTTTTACTTCATTGTAATTTAGAGGTCTTGTAACCTTGAACCAGTGTCTGCCTTCCATTTTCCTGATGCTCCTTTTTGGTAGGTGGGAGTGGACATGGAGGTACATATGAAAGTAACAACCTCGCCAACTCCAAATCCTTTTAGACAAACATTGGGTGAAACTGAAATAAAATCATGTATCGTTTACTCCTGCTTTAGGAAATAACCTCAAAAAGTAGTTGAAAGCAGAACATAACCTCATCTAACTTTACATCTGCTTGTATTACTTTTATAAAATGTTAGGTTGCAAATAAAACTGTTACTTTTGAGAAAAATACACTTTAATGATCAAATTAAGGCTTAAATTCCAAGAAAATATCTACTGTTTATGATAATGAGGGAGTTTATGGTTCATGGCATTATCATAGATTCTGGCCTCTATTATAATTGAGTATTTGAGAGAGTAGTATTGAAAGATTAGTGATAAAAAAGCTCTCCTCCATGTGGTCCAGTATTCGTTTCATGGTTTAATGTTCATGTATGTGAACGTTATGGCTCCTCATATTGTGGTTGAAGACAGTATTTTTTTTATTTTTTATTTTTTTGAGACAGTCTCACTCTGTCACCGGGGCTTGAGTGCTGTGGTGTCAGCATAGCTCACAGCATCCTTAAACTCCTGGGCTTAAGTGATCCTCCTGCCTCAGCCTCCTGAGTCTACCCACGTGTGCACCACCATGCCCGGCTAATTTTTTTCTATTTTTAGTGATTTTTTTCTATTTTTAGTGACAGACGGGGTCTCACTCTTGCTTAGGCTGGTCTTGAACTTATGACCTCAAGCAGTCCTCCCGCCTGGGCCTCC
This sequence comes from Indri indri, assembly GCA_004363605.1. Lineage (NCBI taxonomy): Eukaryota > Metazoa > Chordata > Mammalia > Primates > Indriidae > Indri > Indri indri. The sequence continues at coordinate 5,922 of RJWJ010012192.1, forward strand.
CAGAGTGCTGGGATTACAGGCGTAAGGCACCATGCTCAACCTAAAACAGTATTCTTGATAGTGTGTGAAGATAGATATGCTGTCCAGGCTCTGTAACCATAGCATGCAAATTGATCAGGAAATCTATTAGTTTGCTTTAAACACAGACGTTTCCCTTAGGACTGTAGTAATCGAATTGTGTAAGGCTATCTTTTAGGGATTGGGAAACAATGTGAACCTAGTACAAAACCATATACAGGGAAAAGTCAACAGATACTGAATTCACCTCTTCAGAAGCAAGGGTCTGATATTTTTTAAAATAAAGATTGACCTCAGAAAAGCTGCCTTTTCTGATACTGAGTTATCACAAAATTATAAATAACGACACATAGTATCTGCCACATAGATGGCTTCCAATAGTTGATAACGAGGTATCTATGGTATACAAAAGTGGAAAAAATAGATAAAACTGTTATAATAAAAATATCTAAAGAATGTTTTAGAAGGGAAATACATGATTAGGCATTTTGTACACTATATATAGTTTTTGTAATCAATCTAACAGAGATCCTAAATTATTTTTTTGTGGCTTTTTTTTTTTAAAGGGGGAAGCTAAATTAACTGAGTATTTTATTTCCACTGCTTGGCTTAATTTAGCAGAGACACCAAGGTTCACTTTTGTTGGTATAATCCTACTTTTCAGCAAATTCTGTAGGTATACTCTTTAAAAAATTACAATAGGCTTCTTTTACATAACAGAAATCATATTTTTGAAGATTATCAGAACACATTTCCTTCTCCCTAGGAAATAAATCAATCTAAAATCTCTTTTGACTGAAAAGAATATGTTCTTATCAACATGTTAAAATTAATTTGTGTCCTAGAAAATTTAGAATTCACAAAGCCATCTTGCTTTTCCATATTTTCATTCTTGAAGTGTTATTTATAACTGAATATGTAAGAATCCTAGAATCTTAAAAGGGGCCAATAAATTCATCCATACAAGGGGTTTTTTTTGTTTGTGCTTTTGGGGCTCAGATAGAAGGAGCATATCCATACAGTTTATATGTTTTCCATTGTATGTTAACAAATAGTCATGTGGTATTTAGCGTAACCATTTTCACTGACCTCTACTTTATTGCCTCTGGAATAAACCCATTCAATTTTTATAAACAGCTCTAAAATTCTTGCCCAAATTTGTCTCCCTCTAATTGAGCCTTTATTTACATTTTGGAGCCATATTCTCAAGTATTATTCTTTATCTTCTGGCTGAATATTCCCAATTTCTTCAATCATTCTTTCTTTAACTGGATTTTTTCTTCTTCCCCAGCCAATGTCAATGTCATTCAAGAAATTTTAGGCTGGGTGCGACGGCTCATGCCTGTAATCCTAGCACTTTGGGTGGCTAGGGCAGGAGCATTTCTTGAGGCTGGGAGTTCATAAGACCCTGTCTGTACAAAAAATTAAAAAATTAGCTAGCTGGGCATGGTGGTGTGCACCTGTAGTCCCAGCTACTTGGGAGGCTGAGGCAGGAGGATCACTTGAGCCCAAAAGTTCGAGGCCACAGTGAGTTATGATCACACCACTGCACTCTAGCCTAGACGACAGATTGAGACCCTGTCACAAAAAAGAGAAATTTTTATTTATATATAAATTATATTTTGTATAAATCAAATTTTATATATGATAACATGAGATTTCACAAGGCTGCCTCACTTCCCTTTTTAAAAATAATTTGAAGACTTGATTTAATTAAATATGACTCTTACTTGGAAATCTTCAAAAGCTTTTCATTGAGAGTAAATTTCAAATTGCATTATCCTGGCCAACAGTATCCAGCATGATCCAGCTCCTCTGTCTGCCTCTCCAACATTATTTCTTGGTACTCTCCCCTTGGCTTACTATATTGCTGCTATACTATTAGTCTATTTTAGTCTGTATGTATTGCCAGGCTCTTTTCCCTAGTGCCTGGAATACCCACTATCTGCCCCTCTTCCCATTTATTTGTATATATGTATTCTTATATATACACACATATTTATTATGTACATACATACCTCTTTTCTCCTTTTGCATGGCTAACTCTTTATCCATTATGTCTCAGCTGAAATCTAACCTCAGAGGGATCCTAGAATACCCTGTCTAAAGGAGGTCCTAATTACATGTCCCTACCCCCATTTCTTTTCCAGCACTTTTTTTGAATCTTCAACTGGAAGGTAATCTTCATAAGGCTCATGTTTGTTCTATCCACCATTATATCCTTAGTGCCTAGGACAGTCCAACATAGAATAGGAGCTTAGTAACTATGTGAACTAATGAATGACTAGTAGTGTAAAATAGCTATGCAATAGTCTTATTAGGGAAAAGTTAAAACTATTTAGGTGAACAAGAGCGTATCAGGCATTTGTACATAGAAGTACCTCAAACAGTAATATTCTAATTAAGTAGGCATATTTTTACATATATACTTTGAAATGGAGACTGGAAGGTAAAGAAGAACAGAGCAACAGTTCTGACAGTGCCACCACATCTCCTACCTGAGAGTGATACCCAATTTCAAGTTTCATTGGAGTGAATCAAGAATTAAAGAACCCTTATGGATCCAGCTGGGAAAACAACCTGGGTACATAACATGATTTGAAAAACGGATGATGGGCCAGTGCAGTGGCTCACACCTGTAATCCTAGTACTGTGGGAAGCCGAGGCGGGAGGATCGCTTGAGCCCAGGAGTTCGAGACCAGCCTGAGCAAGAGCAAGACCCCATCTCTACTAAAAAATAGAAAAAAAAAAATTAGCTGGGCATGGTGACATGCACCTGTAGTCCCAGCTACTCGGGAGGCTGGGAGGATTGCTTGAGCCTAGGAGTTTGAGGTTGCTGTGAGCTAAGCTGATGCCATGGCACCCTAACCTGGGCAACAGAGTGAGACTCTGTCTCAAAAACAACAAAGGCCAGGCACGGTGGCTCACGCCTGTAATCCTAGCACTCTGGAAGGCTGAGGTGGGTGGATTGTTTGAGCTCAGGAGTTCAAGACCAGCCTGAGCAAGAGCGAGACCCCATCTCTACTAAAGAAAATAGAAAGAAATTATCTGGACAACTAAAAATATATGGAAAAAATTAGCCAGGCATGGTGGCGCATGCCTGTAGTCCCAGCTACTTGGGAGGCTGAGGCAGGAGGATCGCTTGAGCCCAGGAGTTTGAGGTTGCTGTGAGCTAGGCTAACGCCATGGCACTCACTCTAGCCAGGGCAACAGAGTGAGACTCTGTCTCAAAAAAAAAAAAAAAAAAAAACCAACAAAAATAGATGTTGAATATTCTGGCAAACTTAAGGCAAAAGTAGGTTGTAACATTACACGTGACTACAGACTGACTGAAAGCCAACTTTCTGGGAGAGATGCCTTTTGTGCCAGAAGCTTTTAGCCCAACTATAAACTGTTATTTATGGTGCTTAAGAAGCTTTATTTTTTCTCTGTGTGTGTGTGTATTTTTTCAGGAATATTCTGAAGTTGCAGAACCTTCTAACTATGATAATTACTTTACAGTCTCTGTAATTCGTGCTTTGTCTAATTTTCAATGTCACTCTAAATCACGTAATTTTTGTCTTTTTAGATATTTAGCTTCCTGTGGTATACTGATGAGCAGAACTCTTCCGATACATACCTCAATTTTGCCTAAGGAGATACATGCAAGAAGTTTGTTCAAAATCGCTGCACCATTAATAAACAAAAGGAAAGAATATTCAGAAAGGAGAATTTTAGGGTTTGTATCTAATATGAATTCTACTAAAAGAACACGTTCACAATTTCCTATGGAGTATCATGCCTCTTTCTGTATTATCTTCTTACAGAATAAACTCTGGTTTTTCTAGGTTGACTGTTTCATAGCCATTCCTGTTTTATAAATATTTGTTGGATGAATATAATTATATAGTAACTTTACAGTATAGAGTTAAACCTTGATACAGAAGGGAAATTATTTATGACTTGCATTATCATACACTGTTCTTTTCTATAGTGGCAACATTACTGATATATTAGGCCATAGTTTACATAGCTCCCTCACAGAAACACACACACATAGATAAGTACATACAGACATACTAGGCTCTTAATCTCCAACCAGGGGTTGGTAAGCTTTTTCTGTAAAGGGCCAGATAGTAAATATGTTAGGCTTTGTGGGCCACAAGGACTACTCAGCTATGTCATTGTAGCCCAAAGACAGTCATAGATAATTGTAAATAAATGCACATGGCTATATTCCAATAAAACTTTATTTATCAGATTTGGCCCCTGATCTAGGGGTATGTACAACAGAGGACAAAGACACTCTTGTTCTGCTAAACTGGAAATACACCTTCCCACCATATGGGAGTTTCTACAAGGGGGTCTTAATTCCCAGCAGGCCATTAAATATTATATGAAATTTTGTAAAAGTGCATTTCATTTATTTATTTTATTCATTCACTTTTTTTCTTATTTTTCTGTAGTAAAAGACTTACAGCTTTGGTCACTATGTTTACCTTTATTACTGGCTAGTCACTGTATTAGTTAAGGTAGTGCTAGTAGCTATACAGATAATACCTGAAAGTTTATTTCTTTCTTATGTAAAGTTCAAATGGGTATTCCCACTCAATGGGCATTTCTCTTGTAAACAGTGATTCAGGAACCCATCCAACTTTTGACTTCTGCAACTCCTTAGTCTTCAGAGTGTTAAAATATGGTACACCTTGTTAATCATATTGGTCTGGAAGTGAAACACAATGCTTCCCAGATAATACTGACAAGAACTAGTCATGTGACCCCATCTAAATGCAAGCGGGCGAGGACTGGGAATTGTAGCCCCTTGTGGCCAGGTACTTCCTAGCAACAACACACTGTAAAGCAAATCCACATCTTTGGATAGGGAGATATCTTTGCTGTAGCTGGTGTCTATAGCAGATACCAGAGATATGGCAACTAAAGAGATAAATAGTAAATTTGTCAAACAAAAGAGAAATGGCAACTAAAGAGATAAATAGTAAATTAGTCTGCTTTACTTGTGAATCACTAATAATATATAACTTTTTTTTTTTTTTTGAGACAGAGTCTCACTCTGTTGCCCGGGCTAGAGTGCCATGGCGTCACCCTAGCTCACAGCAACCTCAAATTCCTGGGCTCAAGTGATCCTTCTGCCTCAGCCTCCCAAGTAGCTGGGACTACAGGCATGCGCCACCATGCCCGGCTAATTTTTTCTATGTATATTTTTAGTTGTCCAGCTAATTTCTTTCTATTTTTTTAGTAGAGACGGGGTCTCGCTCTTGCTCAGGCTGGTCTTGAACTCCTGAGCTCAAATGATCCACCTGCCTCCACCTTCCAGAGTGCTAGGATTACAGGCATGAGCCACCGCGCCCAGCCATAACTTGTACTATGTACCTGTCATTTGACAGGTATTCCTGGGTGATTTATATTTAGTGTTTCATTTTATCTTCACAATAACCATGTGAAGTAAGTATTAGTCTCATTTTAGAGATAAGGAAACTGAAGCTCAGTGAGATAATGTGCATTGTTATGATTCCAAACCTTATTTTTTTCTCCGCCATATTTGCTTTGCTTACTACTACTTATGCCAAAATTCTTTTTTTATTACAAATTGGTCTTATTCCGTGATCTTCATCTTACCTTCCCTACCCATGTTTGGCATAAACACATAATAATAGCTACCATTTATTAAGTGCTTATTAAGCATTGTGCACTTTGCTGAAACTATTACTTTTAACCCTCAAAAGAACTTGTAGAGGTATTTTTCAATTATGGATCAAGAAAATCAAGTTGAGAGTTTCAGTAACCTGCCTAGGATCACATGGCTTACTATGTTTAGAGCTTACTGTATTTGAACACCACCAAACTTACTGACTACTGACTACAAAGTCCATCCCCTTGACCATTATGCTATACTACTTTGTTAGTCTTTGTACACTTTTACAGCAATTAACTTCCAGGCTACAAGGTTTTATACTTCTTTATGGGATTTGCCATTTATTTGAAAGGACCTGAAAACCTGGGTAGGTTTCTCCCCTCTCCCTCTGCTGTGGGCCTCATTTCATGTTTATAGATTAGTTTAAACATACATAAAGACTCAAATTCTGTCAAAATCCAAAAATAACTTATTGCGATTTAGGTTGTGATTGTTTAAATTACTTTATCATTTTGGGGTAAATTGTATTTTAACTGTATTGAGTCTTTATAACCAAGAATAATGTATTTCTGGCTCTCATTATTCAGGTTGTCTTTGACATACGTCCATAGAGTTTTGTTGTCATTGGTTGTTTTTCATTTAATCCCTCAAGTTTTTTGTTGAATATATTCTGTGCTTTTTCTAACTGGTTCTTATTAGTATAGGAAAGGTATGATTTTTATTTATTTATCTTTATTTTTTTTAAGTTTTATTCTTTCTGTTTTTTAAATTTATTTACCTAACTTTATTACCTACAGGAAGTGATTTTTATATATTTCATAATCTACCTGCTGAATTATGAATCGATTCTTCTGAATTGATAGTCATATCACCTGCCAATTGATAATTTTGCCTAATTCTTTATAACACATGTGCCTCATATTTCATGCTGTGAATTAATTACTTAGGCTAATACTTTCAGAAGAGTGTTACATAATGGTGCACTTGTGTGTATGTATATATAACATAGCAACATCTTTGTGTTATTTCTTACTCTAATGGGAATACTTTTATATTTTACCATCTGTAGAGGGAATTGTGTAATTTTTCCTTTTTTAGCCAATTAATATGGTTGTAATAATAGAATTCAAGCCTGGCACGACGGTCATGCGCCTGTAGTCCCAGGTATTTGAGAGGCTGAGGCAGGAGGCTCTCTTGAGCCCAGGAGTTTGAGGCTACAGAGTGCTGTGATCACACCTGGAAATAGCCACTGCACTCCTGCCTGGGCAACATAGGAAGACCTGGTCTCTTTTTAAAAAAAAAACAAAAAAACGAATTCTTAATATTAAACCATCCATATATCCCTAAATGAATTGCATTTGTTTGTTGTATTTTTTTTTTTTAATGTATTGCTGGATTCTATTTGGTGATATTTTACTTAGAATTTTTGCCTCAGTACTTATAGGTGATTTGGGTATATAGCTTTGTTTTTTATGTTCATTATTAGGTTTTGGTTGTTAGGATGTTAACACCGGCTCATAAAAAGAATGGGAGGTTTCTTTGTGTTTTAGAATAGTTTATTTTCCCCTTGTTTAGGCTAATTTAAAAATTTTTTTAGCGATGGAATCTCGCCGTATTGCCCAGGCTCGTCTTGAACTCTTGGCCTCAAGCATTCCTTCTACCTCAGCCTCCCGAGTAGCTAGAATTACAGGGACCAGTCACCATACCCAGCTATTTTCCTTTATTTAATTATCACAGCACTACATGCTATATCAAAATCTTAGCAGTATGGAAGCATATAAACTAAACAGTCTATCTTTACCCTTACTTTTCCCTAAATTAACAACTATTATTTGTTTAATCTGTATCCTTTCAGGATTTTTCAAATGTGTTTTCCTTTTCTTTTCTTTTTTCAAGACAAAGTCTCATTCCATCACCCATGCTGGAGTGCAGTGGCACAATCATAGCTCACTGCAGCCTTGAACTACTGGGCTCAAGCGATCCTCCCACCTCGGCCTTCCAAAGTGCTGGGATTACAGGCGTGAGCCACTAAGCCCGTCCTATTTTTTAAACAGAATCGTATACATCCTGCTTTGTAGTGTGCTTTTTTTCATTAACAGTATACTATAAACTTGTCTGCCTTAAAGTATATTTGGCCTAATTCTTTTAAATAATTGATATAGAGTTTCACAGTATGGGTGTACCATAATTTATTAATCATTTATTATGGTTTGTTAAACATTTATTAATGTCACCTACTGATAGACATTTAGGTTGCTTCCCCTTTTTTGTCTCACAATTAATATTGAAGCGAACATAATTTTTAAGTGCTGGCAACTAAAATTTTAAAAACCACATCTACAGGCCAGATTCAACCTGTGGGCTGCCAAATTATGATCTCTGCTATATATGTCTAGAGCTTTTTAATTTTCTATGTTGCTTTGAAGCGATTGTAGAGTGTGGTTCTTTGTGTTCTAGAATGTGTGCTAAATGACTTATTGCCTCATACATGGTAAGTTTTATTCATATTTAATTTAAAGTATGCATATACCATATAAACTAGACGCAGTTAATACTGCTTGTCTTTCCTTTTTTTTTTTAAAGATATTCAATGCAGGAAATGTATGCTGTAGTATCAGGAATGGAGGATTACAAGCATTTTGTTCCTTGGTGCAAAAAATCAGACATAATATCAAAGAGATCTGGATATTGTAAAACACGATTAGAAATTGGGTTTCCACCTGTGTTGGAGCGATATACATCAGTAGTAACCTTGGTGAAACCACATTTGGTACAGGTAATAGTTTTGTTTTTTGTTTTTAAATTTTCCTCAAATATTCATTGTATCAAATGGGTTAAAGTGTAATAGCTTAAAAAGATTTCTTTAAACTAATAGGAAGAGGGAAAAAAATAAACCATTTATTGTATCTTCTGATTGTATTATTCTATACAATATTAGCATTATTCTTTCCAAATAGAAGTTTGAGTAGAATATGGAAATGGGAAACTTTTTTTTTTCCTTTTGTTGAGACTCTGACCCACAGGAAAGATCACTTGGGCCACCCACATTAGAAATGTTTTAATTTAATCTTTGTACTATTTTTTAATGTTTAATTGTTGTGGGTACATAATAGTAGTACATATTTATAGAGTTCTTTTTTTTGTATTTTTGAGACAGAGTCTCGCTCTGTTGCCCGGGCTAGAGTGCCGTGGCGTCAGCCTAGCTCACAGCAACCTCAAACTCCTGGGCTCAAGCAATCCTTCTGCCTCAGCCTCCCGAGTAGCTGGGACTACAGGCATGCACCACCATGCCCGGCTAATTTTTTTTCTCTCTATATATATTTTTAGTTGTCCAGATCATTTCTTTTTATTTTTTAGTAGAGACGGGGTCTCGCTCTTGCTCAGGCTGGTCTCGACCTCCTGAGCTCAAACGATCCACCCGCCTTGGCCTCCCAGAGTGCTAGGATTATAGGCGTGAGCCACCGCGCCGGACCTGAGTTCTTTCTTTTTTTAAATAGAGATGGGGTCTCACTCTTGCTCAGGCTGGTCTCGAACTCCTGAGCACAAGTAATCCTCCTGCCTTGGCCTCCCAGAGTGCTAGGATTACAGGCATGAGCCACCATGCCCAGCCTATTTATAGGGTTCTTTGCACTGTTTTTTAAAAATATAGTAAATGCTTTACCACTGGGGGGAGAATAAATTTGTTCACTAAATATATTTTTTAAAAATTAGAAAGTGGTGAGAAGATGAAGAAAGGTAGAAAAGATATAAATATGGAAAATGTTAACATTGTGGAGGTTTTCCTGGCAAGTACCAGGTACCAAATTGCCAAGTACTATTGCATATTAATCATCTTATATTGTTGGAAGAGGTTACACATGTACAAAAGGTACCCAGACTTAAAACATAAAAGACAGAATTCCATAGAATAATACCTTTTTTTTTTTTAATTCCTAATTTGGAGTGGCCCAAGACTTTTAAAGCTGAGTTACATTTTCTGCCCACAGGATTTAATGGTAATATCATTTCTTGGTAATTGGCCAGAGCTAAATACCCTAGTCAGCTCTTCGGTAAACATTGAGGATGTGCAACTCTCAGATGTGCTCTTTCTGGTGCAAAATCTGGAAAGAGTATACTGTCCAGTGAAGGACCCTGGAATAATGAGATTTTATTATAGACTCCTGATGCTCTTAAAAATTAGGTGGCCATTATTGAACTACTATAGTAGTTAGTATTTTAATGACTGTTACTTTATCATGTCTAAGTAATTTTTAAAATCTTCACTGGTTTCCATTTTTTAAATTAAGGTAAAATGCTCTATTTATACATATTTATAAAAAGAAAATGTTATCCAGGTGTGGTGACTCATGCCTGTAGTCCCAGGTACTTGGGAGGCTGAGGTGGGGAGGAGGATTTCTTGAATCCAGGAGTTCAAGGCTGTAGTGAGCCTTTTTTATAATTTTCTTTTTGTATTTTCTGCTTGTGTATCTTTTTTTTTTCTTTTGAGGCAGAGTCTCACTCTGTCACCCAGGCTAGAGAGCAGTGGCATCATCATAGCTTACTACAACCTCAAATTCCTGGGCTCAAACCATCCTCCTGCCTCAGCCTCCCGAGGAGCTAGGACTACAGGTTTGAACCGTGATGCCTGGCTCATTTTTCTGCTTTTTGTAGAGGGGTCTTGCTCTTGCTCAGGATGATCTCGAACTCCTGGCCTCAAGCACTCTTCCTTCCTTGGCCTCCCAGAGTGCTAGGATTATAGGCATGAGCCACCGAGCCTGAGCCGGGCCTCTTTTTATTCGTTTAGTTTTTTTTTTTTAAAGCGACGAGGTCTGCTCTGTTGGTGAGGCTCAAGTACAGTGGTACGATCATAGCTCATGACAGCTTGAACTCCTGGGTTCAAGCAATCCTCCTCCCTACCTCAGCCTCCCAAGTACCTGGGACTACAGGCATGAGCCACCACACTTGAATAACATTTTCTTTTTATAAACATGTATAAATAGAGTATTTCTGATGCAAATCATTTTTAGTTTGGGAGCAGTTGACCTTTATAATAATGACTGTACCATGTTACTGGCCGATAATTGATACAAAAATGTTTAGATAAAGAAGTAAGGAACAGAACTGCAAATAGATTTTCAGTTCTTTGGCTCTTAATCTGAGCTATCTGTGAAGAAATTTGGAATTTAGTCAGAGAAATTGTCCTATATTCTGTGTTTAGAGAGGCTATAACTGAGGAAGAAAAAGTGACTCCTTTACTTGGGAGAAAAACAGTTTACCTATGCAAGTCCTTATTTTGCTAATATATTATCTGTTGTGATTATAGCCTTAAAGGAGGGATAATCTAAACTCTTGGAGGGAACAAGTTATCAAAGAGAAAAGGGATAGAGCACCTGAATTAAGACTTAATTGAGGAGGAGTTTATAGACTTTGAAACACATTTTTTTAATGGTCTGCTCCTGAGGGAAGATAGTATGTGCATATTCTTGAGGTCAGTTGTCTACTAGTGTAATAAAGCCTCGATAGCATCTTAAGGTAAGTAATAAAGAAGCTGAACTTCACTCAAGGTCATAACCAGTGCTAACAATGAACTAGTGACTATTGTTCTGGCCATCATTTTTCACACTGCAGATGGTAACTCTTTCATGGGTCTCAATCAGTATTTTTTTAATGATATAGAATGAGAACTGTCAAGATGCACATAGTATGATTAAGTATTGTGTTACATTGTATACATAATACATAAATAAAATACACATGCGCGCAGCTAATCTGGAGGCAGAGGTGGGAGGATTGCTTGAGGCCAGGAGTTCAAGATGAGCCTGAGCAACACAGATTTGGTCTCTAAAAAAATGTTTTAAATTAGCTGGGTGCAGTAGCATGTGCCTATAGTCCCACTACATGGAATGCTGAGGCAGGAAGATTGCCTGAGCCCAGGAGTTTGAGACCAGTCTGGACAATATAGCAAGACCCGTCTCAAAAAAAATTTTTATGCATACACACACATGCACTGAAGAGGTCTGAAGAAAATGACTCAGGGCCAGACTTTCAAGAAAACCGGATACAGGCCTCTAGGAATAAAGAGTGAAGAAGTAAAAGGTGAAGGAAAGACTAAATGTGATTAACAAGAGAAATATCTTTGGGTAGGAGAGAATTATAGAATTGTGCCAGAGATCTGTGCCAGGTACCTTATAAACATTTCAGCCATCTCATTATGGTATAAAGTAGGTATTATTTTACAGATTAAGGAAATACAGTATAGGGATTTAATTTGTTCAGGATCACTTATAAGTGGCAGAGCTGGAAATAAGCTTCTAAAAAAAATCACTGAGCTGGAAATAAGCTTCTAAAAAATCACTCCCTGTGTTGCTGCTGGAAGGAGAGAACTCTAAGTAGCACAATGGGTGACAGAAGTGGAAGGAAAAACAGTTGGCAATCTTGGGGAATCCCAAAATAAAACAGCTAATGTTGGCAAGAGGTTACCTCCTAGTACCAAACTAAAAATTAGATTTCTTCATCTCCTGTGGTCTGACCTATAAAAGTAATTACTTTTCAAAGAAATTAGCCTCAATCATGGTACATTCTAGCCAATACCAAAGGTATTTAATTGTGGTTTTATATTTTCATTTTCTTCTAGGCATCCTGTACCGATGGGAGACTTTTCAACCATTTGGAGACTAGTTGGCGTTTTAGCCCAGGTCTTCCTGGCTACCCAAGAACGTGTACCTTGGATTTTTCAGTAAGTCTGTCATGAAGCCCTTGATTTGTTCCATGTATGAGGTGAAGGTGGTAAAGAAGTAGTAATCTATTTTTTAGAACTCAGATGCTATAATTATTTTATATGCATTAAGATTATAAAATACTTTTCTTAAAAAGATTTTTTAAACACTTTTTGAGTATTGAATACCTTTTCTGTACAAGTGCTAATGAACATTTTATTTTCTATTCTGTTTCTTGCAACCTTGAATATTCATTCCTTCTCTATTAGATTATAAGAGACATGACTTTACTACCAGCTTAATAATGGTTTTAAACTTAAGAACGGTTTAAAATTAACACCAAATTAAACTACCCATTGTGTATAAGGTACAGAAATAAAGTACAAAGGGGAAAAGTACATTTTTAGAATCATTTGTAACTTTCTTGTTCACATCACCTTAGCTATAGGAAATGTAAAGCCACTTGTGGCCTTTTCTTTGCCGAGAGGTAATATAGGAGTTGTTCCCTTGAACTTTTTTTTTTTTTTTTGGCGTTTTTTTTTTTTGAGACAGAGTCTCGCTCTGTTGCCCGGGCTAGAGTGCTGTGGCGTCAGCCTAGCTCACAGCAACCTCAGACTCCTGGGCTCAAGCAATCCTCCCACCGTGGCCTCTCAAAGTGCTAGGATTACAGCTGTGAGCCACCAAGCCTGGCCCTCACCAAAGTTTTTTTTCCAGCCTTCTCTAACTTATTAAGAGGCAAACTCTCCCTTGAAATGAGATTCACTAGCCTTGTTGACTTAAGCTTATTGTGCCAGCAGTTATGCTTATTGCAGTAAAAATTCTGTCTTCAAAGGGATGTTAAAAATCTCACCGAGGTACACCCACACAGCTCTACCTTAAATACTTAGTTGACAGTGTGAACACCACTATTTTAAGTGGAAATTTGTTTTAAAAAATCTTTCTAAAAATTATAACATTTTCCTACAGATTTCTTTTGAATTTCGCTCATTTCTGCACTCTCAGCTTGCCACATTGTTTTTCGATGAAGTTGTAAAGCAGATGGTGGCTGCCTTTGAAAGAAGAGCACGTAAGCTGTATGGTCCAGAAACAAATATACCTCGGGAGTTAATGCTTCATGAAATTCATCACACATAAAGGCAAGAAAGAACTGGTGTCATCTACTTAGAATTTTAGTTTGTTCACTTTAATATGTGCTTTCATGATTTCAGAAGTCAGAAAGCGTTTGTCAAACCCAGCTCTGATTATAAACTTGTACCATTGAAAATTTGCACATAGAACATGGACCCACTTGTACACAGAATTATGTCTTCAATCAAGTGTAATTCAGAGTAATATGTTCACTATCATGTTCTGCATTACAGTAATGGGATGTCATCACCATTGCTAGAATACTGACATCACTCTTCTGAGCAGAAATTGAAACTGTAGATTTAAACCTTTTAATTATCACCTTATCTGAAAGAGGCTAGTTGAGATACTCACACAACATGTATTATACTAACCATATCACGCTTAAGTTATTAAATTCAGACTATTTGTAACTTATTGTTATAGGGCCTGCTCTGTGGCCTAAGATATTTTGAGTAATCATCATATATTTAAAGTAAAAACGTTGATTTAAAAATACTGTTAATGAAGGTTCCCTGGCACTTTAGATATTTTAAAATTGTTCTTATAGGAGTAGGTAATTCAGTGCCATCATGAGGTTAGCTCCCAGATAAATAGTGAATTTTGTTTTTGCTTTCATTTTTGGTTAGTCCAGAGATTTAAGCTACTGATTTCCAGTAATTTGCAGCCTTCTCCCAGGTACCTTGGCTGTTCTTTCAACAATGCTAATTTCGTGTCAAATTTTGTCTACGACAGTAGGCAACAGATGAAGATAAGTTTGTTGGTATGTGTCCAGCACTATGCATCCCTATTTTCTATTTATTGTTGTGTACTCACTTTCAATAATATATTTCGAACTGCTATTTTTTTAAACAAGTCAATGTAAGGACCGAAGCTGTAATGTAATAAAGTTAATTTGTTTAATTTTTGTGATGTTACTTTGGTTATTGAAATCTATATTGTTTTAATGTGTATTTACATAGACATAGTAAAATGTTATTACAGCATTTCATGTCTTAAAATACTTTCATAGAAACAGACTGACAAATCTGGGCAAAATTCAGTCTTTAATCAATATTGATCTTCACTCCATGCCCAGCAACCCTCTGGCGTTAAACTTCCAACGATAGTGCTATTAATTTAATTTCCTCAGATCAGCAAGGGATATCAGTAATTAGTTGTCTATATAAATGCTTGTGCATATGAATTTGTTCAATAAATCTTTTTTGAGTACCTCCTTTCTCTCAGACACTGGGTATACAGTGGTGAAGAACTCACATGGAGCTTGGTTGTGCTTTCACAAACGTGAAGTACTGTCTTTCCACTTACAGATGACTTAACTGCCAAGAGCATAGGTAGTTTGAATATAATTATGTGCCTTTAAATAACAAAGCACTTTAAAAATCGCAAAGTCATTTAAATTCTTCTCAAAATAAGACTAAGAGTTTTTATTCTTTCCCTGTACTGGATTACTTCTCTTTTGATGGAATAAGAACCCATACTTTTACAAATGTCTTAGACAAACTTTTATTAATAGGTTCAAAATCTAAGTTAGTCATTGAGATGTAACTGAGCTGGTACTATAAGAATATTAAGTTGGCATTTTGGTCAGGGAGCTCAGGAATCCACAAACATTGCTTTGATCTGGCCATCCCTTCGACTTGTGAGATTCCCCAAGCACAGTCAGGATAGGCAAAGAAAAAGAGAGAAAAAAAGATTGGTTTCAGCTTTGCCAGGGTATTTACTATTAATAGTTAATCCTGAATTTTGTTTCATATTTTATTTTTTACACCAAAAAATGAAAGGCAAATGTTTATGCTAAATATTAAGGAACTTCTATACTTGGGACTATACTGAGTTGCCTAATCTAGTATATCAAGTTTTTGAAATTGGTTCTAGTAGTTTTCTTTTATTAACTCCAATGCTCCCTTTATACAGCAACTACAATGGCTGTTTAAATAGGAATGTAACACAGGGATCCTGGGACTTTGTAGTTTCTTAAGCATTTAGAGTATCAGAGTTTACATGTCTTCCTGGATTTCATCTGATTCTATATAGCATTTTATGGTCATTCCCTCTAAGAAGGAGCCAGACCTGGCCAGGTGTTTTTCTGAGGGTGATTTTATGATACTCTCCTTTTATTTCTCTTCCCTTGTCTGTAAGAGAAAGAGTTCATAAGATCATGATTATGTAGATCTCTGGGATTTCATGGGGCTAACCACCTAAATTTAAAGCTCAAGTTTTTAGGCATTTAAAAAATTTTTATTTTGCATGCTTACATAGAACTATGTGCCAGACACTGTTTTAAGTGCCTTGTAAATATTAATCCTAACAACTTTTTGAGGTAGGCAATATTATTATCCCCATTTTACATACGAAGGAAGATAATCAGAGGTTAACTTTACCAAGGTCACAGTAAATGGTGGAACCTGGATAAAAACCCACATATTCTGGCTCCAATATCCATGCTGTCATATTTGCTTTATCTAGTCCAACAGTCTTGAGGTCATGACCTGAGGAGTTAAAATTCGGATTCTGTGCTTTCCATATGGTAAAGGGGGAAAACGACCAACTTTATAAACTTCTCTTCAAAGTGGCATCTAGCCAGCGGGAAAGACTGATGGGATGGGACTGCTAGGTAAGATTTTTGTCTTTGTCGAAGGAAACTTGGAAGAGAATTCTCTTCCTTGGTTTTTGCTTGATCTAAGACACGAAGTTTACAGCTACATGTGCCATCTTGTCACTATGAGGGAAAAGGCAAGGTAACTGCAGAGAAGCCAACTCAGAATTCTAATATCAAGGGTGAATAAACCAGCACTAGAGTTATGAACTTTGCACTTCTGGTCATGTGAGATAACAGACTTCTAGTGTTTAAGTCACTTTAGTTGGGCATTGATTTACTTGTAGCCACTCCTTTCTACTCTAATCTGAAATGGTTGCCCTATAGATGTTATGCAGCTGTAATCCCAGGGCTCCCCTGCAATCATCCTAGGATTTCCCTTCATCTCTTTGGGGCCCCCCGTTTCCTGAACCTTTTGGTCTCCTCTTATTTCTACTCTCAGAATGCTGAAAGAAATCCTCCAGTAGCTCCTGAGAAAGTGCAAGTGAGAGCTAAATTTTGAGAGTCCTTAATGTCATTGATCTAACCTTGGCTCTTTGTCTTACTCTAGCTGTGTTCTCTATGGTTTCTCAGGCCTAGAGTCTTTCCTGTTTGATTTCTACAGAGAATTAACCTCCAGTTTCCTAGGGGCAGGCAAGTCAGTCCTGGTGCAGGAAAGGGGAGACTGGAGGGCCAAAATCTCATTAATATCCTTCAGCTAATTTTACCCTCATTTTCAGTCCCACACTTGGCCTTACCTGACCCCCTACTCGGAAAGTTCTGTGGGATAATTAATTAGTTTGCTTCTTGTATTCCTTCCTCCATGCTCTTAGAATGTAACCTTACCTAACTACTAAGTCACTTAGCACTTTTCTAACTTCTTAAAGATTCATTGATACCCTTCTTTAGCAGTTGTCTCCTCTCCTTTTCCTTGTAGTTTATTTCATTACTGTCCACTCAGTGGGATTTTGAGAATAACAGGTAATAAGGATGGCAAATACACTATTTTCTATAGCATTCCCATTCACCATTTTTTTTGAGTCTCACTGTGTGTCACCCAGGCTGGAGTGCAGTGCAATGATCATCGCTCACTACTACCTCTAACTCCTGGGCTCAGGTTGATCCTCCCACCTCAGCCTCCCAAAGTACTGGGATTATAGGTGTGAGCCACATCTCCCAGTCTAAGATCTTATGCCTTCAATTTATAACCTAGTAAAATCTAGAAAGCAACACATTCACATCTTACAAATCAGCATATGCTCCCAACATGCACACCCAGGTAACTATTCGAAAAGTAACCTAGGTCAGCACAGAGCAAGAGTGAGACCTCGGCGGGGCGCAGTGGCTCACGCCTGTAATCCTAGCACTCTGGGAGGCTGAGACGGGCGGATCGTTCCGAGCTCAGGAGTTCGAGACCAGCCTGAGCAAAAAGCGAGACCCCGTCTCTACCAAAAAATAGAAATTAATTGGACAGCTAAAAATATACATAGAAAAAATTAGCCAGGCATGGTGGCACATGCCTGTAGTCCCAGCTACTCGGGAGGCTGAGGCAGTAGGATCACTTGAGCCCAGGAGTTTGAGGTTGCTGTGAGCTAGGCTGATGCCACGGCACTCTAGCTCGGGCAAGAGCCAGACTCTGTCTCAAAAAAAAAAAAAAAAAAAAAAAAAAAAAAAAGAGTGAGACCTCTACAGAAAACAGAAATTAGCCAGGCATAACGGCACACACCTGTAGTCCCAGCTACTCAGGAGGCTAAGGCCAGAGCATTGCCTGAGCCTAAGCGTTTGAGGTTGTAGTGAGCTATGACGACACCACTGTACTCTAGCCTGGGCGACAGCAAGACTGTCTCAAGAACAAAAAGTAATCTGTATTGTATTATATAATAAAGATCAAGTGCAGTAAGCCAGAAACCTATTTCCCTTTAAGTTATTAAAAATAATGGTGAAACCTATCCATTATGCTTGAATGGTACACCTCTTTCTTCCACTGAAGCACACTCTACAAAGCTGAGGGTTTAAAGCAATGACCATGACTCCCATAATAAATGACAAGTTGGCCGGGCGCGGTGGCTCACGCCTGTAATCCTAGCACTCTAGGAGGCCGAGGCGGGCGGATAGTCCTGAGCTCAGGAGTTCGAGACCAGCCTGAGCAAGAGCGAGACCCCGTCTCTACCAAAAATAGAAAGAAATTAATTGGACAGCTGAAAATATATATATATAGAAAAAATTAGCCGGGCATGGTGGCGCATGCCTGTAGTCCCAGCTACTTGGGAGGCTGAGGCAGTAGGATTGCTCGAGCCCAGGAGTTTGAGGTTGCTGTGAGCTAGGCTGATGCCACGGCACTCGCCCCAGGCAACAGAGTGAGACTCTGTCTCAAAAAAATAAATAAATAAATAGATAGATAGATAGATAGATAAATAAATAAATAAATGAAAAGTTGCCTTTTCTATATAACCAGGTGTCATCATACCCAAAATTGTTCCCATAGACTTCACCGGGTGATGCCTTCTTTAAAAATTTCACCCGGTTACCAATGTAATAATGTTATTCAGTCTGCAACAAAGAGAAATATAAAAATACTATATAGGTAGAATAATGTTTTACATACAGGTCAGCCCCTGCCCCCTCCTCTTCAATTGGCTTTCATTTGTCATATCTTCTAGATCACGGAAATGCTAATACAACTATTAACTTTAAATGAATTTTTATTACACAAAGGTTGTCACATAATTGGATATTTCTCTACTTTGTACACAATTATTCTTACTCTCCACAGAAAGGCTGCTTAACTTCTCATCTGGTGATGGCAAGCACTACAATCCTGATTTGAACAGAATAGTAGTAAAAATGCCTCAGTGACTTAAGTTGAAAGCAGTACATTGGTACATGGCTCTTGCACCCAGTATCAGGAATGTACAAATGTCTTTTTATTCAAAAATACAAAATAAATTATCTGTAGGCATGGACAATGATAGCAGTAAACCATTATATACTGTCAACTGAAACCAGTAACTGATGGTGGTTATAGTGATATTCTTAAACATCAGCCAGCCTTTTCTTCATTTTCTCCAACTGACTTCTCTGAAGTTATTGGTAAGGAACACTGCCTTCAGCTTCCTGTCACAGTTCATTAATAACAGTAGAGCACTATTCTAGGAATTAGAACATGCCACCTCCCATACCACCTCCCATGCCACCCATTGCACCCATTCCAGGGTCCTTCTCTTCTTTAGGAATTTCTGTGACTACAACTTCTGCTGTAGTTAACAGAGAGGCCACCCCCGCAGCATCCAATAAAGCAGTTCTTACAACCTAGAAAAAAATTTAATGAAATATTACTTTTCCCTTAGTAAAATATGAACCAGACTTAATGAAAATTTCATATCTTAAAGAAAGGTGTTGAAAGAAGATTTAGAAAGTGTCCAACTATTTACCTTTGTTGGATCAATGATTCCTTTTTCCACCATATTCACAAAATCTCCAATCATAGCATCATAACCAACGTCCGAGGAACTTTGCATAATTTTCTCAACTATCAAAGATCCTTCAACACCTGCATTCTTAGCAATGGTCATTGCAGGAATTTTGAGTGTTCTTTTAATAATTTCTATACCTACAAAAAAAAAAAAACAAATTTCAGCAAATTGATTTTAGTACTCTCATTTGTAAATATTACAATAACACCTGAACGATATGATGCATTATTGGCTGACATCAGCACTATTGTACTTTTCTTATTCAGCAGATTGTGATTTGTTCCATTGAAGGGGCAGCAGTATTATTCTAAATGAAAGATTAAAATCAGGCCACAAACTCATTTTAAAGGTAGCTTTTTACCAATTTTTTGATCTTCATTAGCTGGAGTTAATGAATCCAAGGCTGGAATGCACCGAAGCAGGGCACAACCCCCTCCCAGAACAATGCCTTCTTCAACAGCAGCTCTCGTAGCATTAAGGGCATCTGTAACTCTGTCTTTCTTTTCATTTACTTCAACATCGCTTGTCCCACCAACCTAAAGATTAAAAGAACTCCAGTTAATATGGCCCTCTCATTCAAGATGCTGACTGCCAAAAGTTATTTTAAAGCTGCCTACTTTACTGAAAAAGCAATCCTGTAAAAAAAAAAAAAAGTTGCTTTTCCCAACACAAAGATAAATATTTGAGGTGATGGGTATCCCAATTACCCTGATTTGATTACACATTGTATACAGGCATCAAAATCACATATACCCCCAAAATGTGTACAATTATTACAAGTTTTTAAAAAAAGGTTGCTTATTTGTTCTGATTCCACGATTAAACAACTGAGAGGGTGAGTGCAGTGCCCTACAAAAGGGAGGCTCCAGACTGTCCTTCTAGTCCCATTAACAAAACATCTTTTTCCACAGTAATCTCCCTTAGCACCAGGTTCAACTCTGATTAAGAAAGGACAGTTTTGGGCCGGGCACGGTGGCTCATGCCGGTAATCCTAGCACTCTGGGAGGCCGAGGCGGGCGGATCGTTCTGAGCTCAGGAGTTCGAGACCAGCCTGAGCAGAGCGAGACCCCGTCTCTACCAAAAATATAAAGAAATTAACTGGACGACTAAAAATACATACAGAAAAAATTAGCCAGGCATGATGGCGCATGCCTGTAGTCCTAGCTACTCGGGAGGCTGAGACAGATTGCTTGAGTCCAGGAGTTTGAGGTTGCTGTGAGCTAGGCTGACGCCACAGCACTTGCCCCAGGCAAGAGAGCGAGACTCTGTCTCCAAAAAAAAAAAAAAAAAAAAGGACAGTTTTAGCAAAAAATTTATATGATAAAATATTTCCACAATGAAGTTAACTCCTCAAATATTTGTTTAGTTCCATGGTACTACACAAGCAAAATCATTCTTGGACTCAGACCCCAAGAAGCTTATTCACAACAATGAATTTTACCTTCAGTACAGCTACTCCATCTGAAAGTTTTGCCAGACGTTCATTCAGTTTTTCCTTTTCATATTCACTAGTTGTAACATCTAACTGCTCGATGATTTCTTGAATGCGTTTTTCAATTTGAGCCTTGTCACCTTTTCCTTTCAAGAGCATGGCATCATCTTTGGTCACAATGACCTCTCCAACTTTTCCTAAGTCATGAGGCTGAACATCTTCAAGATTTAGGGTCAACCCCTCTTCTCCAAACACCTACAAAAACATTTAAAAGTGAACCAGTTGTGGGTTACAGTTTCTTTCATTATACCAAGTTTATTAATATACCATGCAGGTGTTTTGACAAGAGAAACATTATGAAATACTACATTTCTTTAAAATGAGTGATTTAACAACTAAAGGACACAGTGAGCATGGTAGAGGGGAAAGGCATGCCTCTAACCCTCGCTTGGGTGAGGCAAAGACATAAAATGTAACCAAAATGTTTGTACCCTCATAATACCCCGAAATTAAAAAAAAAAAAGTGATTTAAGACCACTGTTAGTCCAGAACAGTGTTTCATTGCATCTCCAACTTCTCAATCCTCACAACTCCAGTAATCACTATTAGCCTTACTTAAGAAAACACCTAGAGTCACACTCACAGGTAGAACCAGGACTAGAGCAAAGGCCTCAACTTTTAAGCACTACCTTCTTTCTTGCATATTCTCTTTCAAAATTGAAAACAGATTTAATCAGTAAGTCTATTCTTAGATCAGACTCATGGCAAGTTAGACATGAAAGGGAAACAAATAGCAGTAGTATCTAATTATAAAAAATGTAAATTCTACCTATAAATTTCAGATCTGGAAGTATAAACAACATTCGGTAAGCCAATATCACACATTTATTTTACTTACTGCACCACCAGTAGCAATAGCCATGTCTTTAAGCTGGTTCTTTCTATTATCACCAAAACCTGGAGCTTTGACTGCTACGACTTGGAGACCAACTTTTAACCTGTTAAGAATAGTTGATAAGATTTAAATTGAATAAAAATGTCTTAGTTCTGGTATAACTAAGATTATTTAGGACCCCTCCCTTTTTCTCCTTTGCTTCCCAGCAACTTTTGATCAAATTTAGACAGGAAAGATCTATTAGGCTATTTTCTACTCATCTATACTTGTCCATATCTGATTACATTCTTAATAAACTTTTGGCCTCGTATTCCCAGTTGAACAGCCGGACCCGGGAGCAAAAATCACATCACAATAAGTTAAAGGACACAGTGATAACTATTATGAATGGTAGAAAAGTAATTACTAAACATTCATTTGAGGGTCATCTAATAAACATTTACTTCATAGGTTCCACTTAATATTGTTACCAAAGCAATGTTCTGAATTCAGTTCCTTTATAAATGTTATACAAAGTTGATAGTAGCATTAAGTTCACCTGAAATTTCATCAGGTAAGCGAATACTTGAAATATACAACTAAATGTCCATTTGAGAGCAGATTGTGAAGAAGGAATATTCAAACTTCAAGACAGAGCTGGTCTATATTATTAAGGAGCCAGACAAAAACCAGAGGAGTAAGCTATGACATATGCCAAGGAAAATAAAACACATAACTTCACAGCTACCAGTAAAATGGTTCAAAAATTCTGTAGGCCTATAGTTTTTTGGCTGGATTTTTTTTGTTTTTGGCTTCAAATCTTCAAGGCTTTCCTTAACTCCCTCCAAAAAGCAAATCCAAGGTAAGAAAAATATTCTAAGGTAAGCAAGTTCATTTAGAGCTTTTGGGTCAAGATATACAATGTCTAAAACATATTTGCTATTTCTTTTGTGCATTTCCACTACAATAAAATTTGAAAGTCTTGCTTCTGATATACTTCAATTCTAAGATTAGTTAGAACACACATTTTAACAGTGCACCCTAAGATTATATGTACCCCTATGAACATTACCTGTCTTAAAGTTTACACTAAAATTATAGATTAAAATGTAGATTTAAATAAAGTGAATTGATCTCACCTTATTTTGAGTGCTAATTTCTCTGTATCAGACTATTTCGTAAACATTTAACAGATTATATAAAATACCCAATTGCTAAGTACACTTAGATCTGAGATTTTTATTTATTTTTATTTGAGACATAGTCTTGCTCTGTCACTCCAGCAGAGTGCAGTGGTGTGATCATAGCTCACTGCAACCTCAAACTCCTGGGCTTAAGCAATCCTCTTGCCTCAGCCTTTAGAGTAGTTGGGACTATAGGCACATGCCAATGCACCTGGCTAATTTGTCCATTTTTTTGTAGAGACCGGATCTCACTCTTGCTCAGGCTGGTCTTGAACTCCTGAGCTCAATCCTTTCGCCTCAGCCTCCCAGAGTGCTAGAATTACAGGCATGAACCCCCACGCCCAGCCAGATCTAAGATTTTCAGAATGACAGTTGCTTACTCACCTGTTCCATGCCAAATTACATTCTGAATTTTTTATCAGAAACATCTTTTAAAAAAACCCAAACCATCAAGACCATAATTAAGTCATGTACCCTCAAAACTCTACAAGCCCGTAAAGAAAATAAAGGTACCCACATATTATTAATAAATTAGTCTATGTTATGAGAAAGATGCACAAAACAGTAAGGACTCTGGGGTCCCATTCAAAAAGACTGAGAACCATGAGGATACATGGAGCACCCCTGTATTATAAAACTCTAGATACAACACAATACAATGTAAGTGGATCAAATGTGAAGGTACATAATGGAGATTCAAAATAGCAATACAAATTCTGTTTTTCACCCAGAAATATAAACCATCAAATACCACTGCCCATTACCTATTCAAAACGAGTGTACTTAGAGCTTCTCCATCAACATCTTCAGCAATTATGACCAAGGGCTTACGGTGAGCATTGGCAATTTCAAGAGCAGGTACAATCGACTGGACACTAGAAATTTTCTTTTCACTCAATAGAACATAGGCATCCTGGAATTCACATTTCTGACCTGCAAAAACAATGACGATTTCAAACCAAACTTTTATAAGAAAATGACTACAATTTACTTAAATGAAAAGATAAACCAAAGTTCCAATACGCTTCAGAAGTAACCAGTGAAGTTTTCTTCCTTCATTACACATACATACTGACTTTTGGAACGTATCATTTTATTTTTCAGAAGACACCAACTAATGCTTATAGAGATTGATACATACTAGCAAAGTATATTCTTAAAATTTCAGTTACTGATTTCCTCTTACCTTTTGACGTGTTAATAAAGTATGGAGAAATATAGCCTCGATCAAATTTCATGCCTTCAATAATTTCTAATTCATCATTCAGTGTTTTTCCATCCTATGAAAAGTCAAAGAATTAGGTGTACGAATTTCAATGAAGAAACACAAAACTCAGAATTGCAGGCCAGATTTATAAAATCCTGTCCATAAAAGATTTAGACCAGAGTATGCAAATGCCCTGGGGCATCCAACTCAACTCCTGCAAAAATCCCAAAAATGGGCATTTGGATAACCTTAAGGGGCTACATGACAATGTCATTTAAGATGGATTCATTCCAGGAAGCAAAGGCTACTTAATTCACACAAAATACAGTAAGCACTCCACTTTAAGATTACACAAAGTAATGAAATAGTGTATTGTATTTGAAACACATACAGATTGGATTTTTCTATTTAGAAAATTCAGTTTTGATAATCAGATATTTCATTCAAGCTAACACTTGCCTTTACTGTGATGACCCCCTTTCTTCCAACCTTTTTCATTGCATCAGAAATGATGTTGCCAATTTCTTTGTCTCCATTTGCAGAAATTGTAGCAACCTGAAAAAAATCAAGTTACTCTTCAAAATTAAAAGGTAAAGCCACTGCCCTCAATCAATTCCCTTCCTTTCTCCTAATAACTTCCAAACTGATACTTCTATCCAGGGGAGGAAGGAATTAATGGTATAAAAGTTCTAATGAAGTATTGGTTCTTTTGTTCTTCTTCGATTCATTACTGGCTACGTTATTTTGAAGAATATGAAATAATACAATTATTCTTTTAAACAAAACAGTAAAAGAACGCTGACCCCACTGTATTTTTTCCTTAGCAAATGTGGTGATACTACAGATTGACAAAAAGTGCTTCTAATGTTGGTGACTGGGTAGTATTGTTTTTCTGATATTGGTATGATTACGGGGGGAAAAAATCACATATTAGTTATTTTAAAATACTTTATTATAATAATATTATGAGAAGTCCTTACCTGGGCAATTTCTTCAGGGGTTGTCACAGGTTTAGACTGCTTCTTTAGTTCAGCAATTACGGCATCAACAGCTAACATCACACCTAGTTCAAGAATATGTTATTATAATGCCTATTCTCTCATGGCTTCCATGTTGAGCAGAAATTGATATTTATGATAAATATTTTAATCCCTGCTGTGTATAGACTTAATAGTAAGTCTATACACAGCATTTGTGCCAGTGTGCTGTTCCTAATCACATGGAGTTGCATGACATGCACTGAAACAGTAACTTTAAATTTACACAATAAATAAAGTCCCGCAACACCAAAATCATTATGAAAATCAGACCAAGAAAAGGCAGATGTGTATAGTTTCAAGGATCTCACCACTGAACCCATTCCATACTAGTCCTAATCTAATCATGTTGCCAATTTCCAAAAGGGTCACCCAACACTTATCTCCATTAAATGATGCAAAAAATGACTAAAATGGGTAATACTTCCTTACTTTCGACACTAAGTATAATTCATAGTGATAGGAATTTCATGTGGCTATGCCCCTGCAGGTGTTAATTATCGGAAATTCCCTTAATTTACTATGTAGTTATGAAATGACAAAACACTTTTAAGTCAGTTTTAATAGTCCATTTTACTCGGTTGGGAAGGGAGAGCTAGCTCTCCTTTCTCAAAAGAAATGTTACTTCAAGAAAAAATCCAACACGGGGTGTTGGGAAATACTCTTAATAACCTTAATTAATACCTGTTAGTGATTTACAATAAAACTGCTTTTAACATAATGTATTCATCTGTACCTTAAACACTGAAATAGATGAGGTGATGATATATCAGTATGCCTGGGATACCAGATTAACAGTACCCTCTCTTTACTCTCAAGTATCCTAGTTTGGACAATATGCTGCCCTACAGATACACAGCAATTCTACTGATAGGAAAATCAAGTCTTATCTATACCTTCTAATAAACTGCTGGCTTCTTGGTTGGGTAGGGGCCAGGAATGTTTTAGTCATATTTTTCTCCTTAACATGTAACGCAGTACCCACCACAGTTAGGCATTCAATCGCTATTTGCTGAAGGAAAAACCCAGTTTGAGATTTTTTTTTAGGAGGAATGAGAGAAAAATTAACTTCCTAAAATAATGGACACTTTCCTTAGGTGGAAGGAATCGATGCCTTATTATGGAACACTGAAGATTAGAACACCATACTGACAACAAAGGGACATTCCTACCTCTCCTGATTTCCACTGGATTAGCACCTTTGCTAATCTTCTCAAAGCCTTCCTTGGCAATAGACCGTGCCAGTACAGTAGCAGTGGTGGTACCATCCCCAGCCTCTTCATTTGTGTTATTGGCAACATCTTGAACAAGTTTCGCTCCAATATTTTTATATTTATCCTTCAAGTCAATTGACTTTGCAACAGTCACACCATCTTTTGTTACTTTGGGACTTCCCCAACTCTGTTCAATAATCACTGTTCTTCCCTACAATTGCAGAGGAAGAAAACATGACAGGATCACACAGCCTAAGGATTATTTAGATTTTTAAAAATTGAGCAATCTTCATAATATGGTAACTACTTCAAAGCATCAACAAATTGTATCATTTTTATCACTCCTGCAGCATGACTCTCAAGGGCAAGTTCATCAACATTCTTAGTCTACAGAAAAAACAACCTCTCTACATCTCTATCAAGGCCTTAACTTTGAATGAAATAATATGGGAGATGAAAATCCTAGGGACTAAAATTTGTCGTCTTATATAAAATGGACAAGAACATAAGACAAACCATGAAATTTCAGAACATTCTTCAGATCACTTACGCTTAAATTTTGGTTAGTGCCTGTTATCTTTAAAAGTAAAGTGACTTTAAAATTCACTTACTAAAACACTAATTAGCAAGGCAAGTGGTTGTGCTTTTCCAGGTTCACTCAACATATTATAAAACCTTAAACATGGCATAAACAGCACTGGCAGCTTTTGGATTTGAACCAAAGCTGCTACTTTCTATTCTTAAGGTGTGTAAATATCATATTTTATGCAGTTTTGATCACTTTGGTAAACTGTCTTCAATCTTAAGTGAACCATCACTGGACTCTGTACCACCTTCAAAGACTTCCTCCAAATATTATCCCTCATTACTAAATGAGACTTATAATTTTAACTATGCTTTGTAACAGGAGAACAGTAGAAAAACGATAGGTTGAAGTAGCACGGGGCGGGCGAGGGGATGGAAACTATTGTTTAACGGGTACAGAGCTAAAATTTTCCAAGATGAAAAAAGTCCTGGAGATGGATCATGGTGATGGTTGCACAACAATGCAAGTGTACTTGATGCTCCCGAACTGTACACTTTAAAGTAGTAAATTCTACATTGTGTGTATTTTACTACAATCAAAGCACACACAAAAAATAGCACCTCCCAGCACAGACTTGACGTATTATCAGAGGTAGGTTATACTCTTCCCTCTATACTCGGCACTACTACTGGGAAAGGATCCAAAATTTAACCCAAGCAGGCAAGCAAGGTTAATTCTACCTCCAGCTCAAGAACCCGCCCTGAGCTATGAATTACTAACTGATTACATCACGCAATGTACAAAATAAAGTTTCAAAAATCAGGCTGAAGTAGTTTAAGTTTTAAGAACATTATGTCTAAGCGCAAAGAAACAGTTAACCAACAATTCGGAACTCTTAAATGTAAATTGTGTTCTCTTGTAAATGGATACAAAAGTATTGTCCACTAGAGTTGAGTGGGTCTATGTGCGTAAGTAAAATACTATTCCTTAATACTGTGATTACAATAAAACAAAAATACTGATACCTTTGGCCCCATTGTAACAGCTACAGCATCGGCTAAAAGGTCTACACCTTGAAGCATTAAGGCTCGGGCATCTGCACCAAATTTTACATCTTTGGCATAAGCCCGAGTGAGATGAGGAGCCAGTGCCCTGGACACCGGTCTTATCTGGCGAAGGACTGTGGGTAATCGAAGCATTTCTAGGGGAGAAAACAAGTAGATGATCAGTTCTAGTACTAGCACTGGTGCGCTGCATCACAAATATGTCCACCTGTGCAAGAGAAAAAGCATTTTTAGACCTACTGAGCCTGGCTCACCTCCAACAGTCACTACGCCTGGGCGACTGAACGCAGACACAGCTTCAGAACACGAGCTACTAGCGCAAGCTTAAAGGAAGAGGCCGCCCTCGCGCCACCAACTCCTTCCCCATGACCCCCTTACCCCTGCCGCCAAAAACGAGTTAATCTTTCACCACTAAAATGGCATTCAGAGCAGACCCATTCCAAATGTGCCCCTGAGAAACCAAGTGAGCGGGAGAGAGGAAGGTTACAAATCCGAGTGATCGGGGAAGTAAAAGTACTCCTGACTGTGCAAAAAGTGTCTCCACGTATCCACCCGTGGCTACTGTATCAAAGCAGCCAGCAAGGCCGCCATGCTGGGGGCGACGGCCCGGACCACTCCGCGCGACCCCACGTGTCATTCCTTCAGGACGCCCCCAACAAGGTCAAGAAAGGAAGCGCAGTATCCCGCTGTCTGCGGGACAAAAATCGGTTCCCTCACGGATTCGACCACCCTCCCCGGTGCCCTGAAGTCAGCCAGGAATGGGTTGCACCAAAGGGCCTACGAGGTACAACCCCCCAGATTCCATCTCCTGGGCAAGCCCTCACTCCCGCGCCAGGCCCCCGATCCGCGCCGCACGTGATGGGAACCGCATGGACCCGCGAGGCCTGGACTAGCGGGCCTGGGCCTGCAGCACCGTGCAAAAGTCCCGGCTCTAGGCCGCCGGCCCGCTCTGACCGGACCGTAGCAGAGGAAAGCTCGCTTCGGGGTCGCAGGCGCCAGGCTGAGGCGGCGCGGGGTGGCCGCGTACCTGCGGGGCGGCGACAAGGCGTGCGCGCGGCGCGGCAGCTCGTCGGCGGCGAGTGAGGGACAGAGTGCAGGGCGCACACGGCAATGAACCCCTGTCCCCTCCCTCCGCTTCTTCCCCCGCCCCGCGGCACCGCGTGTGCGGGCGGCTCCCACCCCCTTCCCGTCGGCCCGGGCCCCGCAATCAGCACGCGCCGCGCACCAGCCCCGCCCCTCCGTAGCCGCTATGGGCTGGGCCAGTGAGCCCAGCCCTCTCTGGCCAACTTAGGCTAGTTCCCGGGCCGCGCACACTTCCAGAACCTTCCGGAATGCGCCGCGCTGTCTGCGAGTCAAGGGTCAAATCGCGTCATTTCCGGGAGGGGACGAAGGGATAGTTCTTTCACCTCTGCTGGCCGCCTAGAAAAGCCTAGAAGGAGCTCCTTTTTCTCCCGCCTCCTGGCCCTCGCGTCAGTGGCCTGCGCAGAACCCTCGAGCGAATCGCTGCGCGCGCTGGTGTAGCCGCCCTCTCTCCCGGGGAGGGGCAGGGGGCGAGGCGCGGGGGCGGTAGCGAGCGCGCATGCGCGGTCCCTGGGTTTTTCACGTGTCCCGAGGGCCGGACTTGCGGGTCTCTTGCAGCGGCTGCACGAGAGCAGAGTACGAGCTGCGGCGGCGGCAGTCATGGTGAGTGTGAGTCCAGGGTAGGCCCAGGGCACGCGGGCCCTGGTCGGTCTGAGGCGTACGGGGACCCAAGGCCGCCCTTTTCTGGGTCAGGAGGAATGGGTTGTGGGGTCGGTCAGTGACCAGTCCCCGCCCGTACCCTTGGAGAGGCAAGGCCCGTCCGACCCTTTCCTCCGCCGAGGGCTCTTTGCACACGCGTGTGCGGCAGGCATGTGGGGCAAGGGGCGGGAACCCGGACGCACGCGCGGTGGCCCTCCTGCTTCTGTAGGGCCTTAGTGAGTAATATCTTGGAGAAGGAGCATGGTCCCAGGCAGAGAGTGTGACCCCAACGTTTCCTAATAATTTCTAGAAAAAACTCGAGGAAGGAAAACATTTGACCTTGTAATAAACCAAGGTTGCCCTTAAAGCTGGCCTGTGGGTTATTTTGAAGTATAATCGAAAAAAGAAAATTGGTCTGGTTGCTGACCAGGGAAGCAACAACGACCCCTAACAGACATAGAGAATGGGGCAATTAAAACTTGAATATAGGGTGAAACATTCATTTACGTTTCCTGAAAGAATAAGGTAAGGTTTGGTGTTAATTTTCAAAGCCCAAACGTGTTTGTGACACACCGCTTACTATCTGTTGAGAATATAATTGCATATTGTTTTTGTTTTTACTCTAAACATTTCTCTTTTCTGCAGGCAGGACAAGCATTTAGAAAGTTTCTACCGCTTTTTGACCGAGTGTTGGTTGAAAGGAGTGCAGCCGAAACTGTAACCAAAGGAGGCATTATGCTTCCAGAAAAATCTCAAGGAAAAGTGTTGCAAGCAACAGTAGTGGCTGTTGGATCGGGCGCTAAAGGAAAGGTAAATGGGGGCTGCAGTGGAACTGTTTTTAATTGTGTGAAGTGGAGGGAGAATAATAAGAAATCCTGAGTTATTGAAAGTAGCCTGTCATCTTCAGGTACATTCCTTAGTTCACCTGTAATCTCTCCCTTTTAGGAAAATGATCGTACAACAAAATTGCTTATTTTATATGATCAGTGCAATATGCTTATTTTATGTGATGGTTTCAGAGTATTAAAATTGCTCTCAGTAGCCATTTGGTAGCCTAGTATGACTAGTGTTTTCTTTGAATTCTAAATTTGTGATAAGACAAAACATTATACTTTAAGATAGACTTGGGGGCTTTTAAGAATTGAGGAGAAACTTGGACTGTTGGTTTAACCTCTAACACACTGAAATTGCCTAAATCTTATAACCGTTTTGGGCCTTAGTTGGAATACCTATGAAAGAAACAGTAGGACTGTTCTTCCAGGTGTCCTCCAATAAACTGGTGAGACCTCAGGTCTCTGGAAGTGTCAACCAAAATACACAATAAATTCCTCTGGGATCAAATATGTTAACTGCATTGCTCCATTTGCCTCAAAAAAGAAAGTTCTAAGGAACTCTTCCTGGACTTAGGTATAGGAAGGGTTTGGGGAATGGGCACAGTCCCACTCACCAAATCTGTGCTTTGTAGGAAAGGAAATTGAATCACAAAAGAAGTGTTCTAATTTCAGAAAAATCTCACATTTTTGTATTTTGGAAGAAGCCAAAAAAATGGCCATTTGTATATGGTGTAAAAACTGGTTTACTTATTATAGTTGATAGGTTGTTAACATTTAACAGTTATAAAATTAGCTTTAGTCAGCTTTTCCAGTATAACTCCCTTGAACCTTTACACTGAAATCAGGTTTTCGTTTAAGCCACTGTATGTTATTTCCAAGTGTAATTCAACAGTGATGTTTTTGAGTGAAGAACTGCAATTCTAGAATAAATTGTATCAGTTTGCCACCAACTGCATTTTAAACATGTTGGATTTGAGTGAGCACATTTCATTAATTGTAGTGGTGTGAAAGTTGACTGTATATATTTGGTGAACTAGATGTCTTTGCTGATAAATATCCTTATTTTCTTAAGGGTGGAGAGATTCAACCAGTTAGTGTGAAAGTTGGAGATAAAGTCCTTCTCCCAGAATATGGAGGCACCAAAGTAGTTCTAGATGACAAGGTATGTAAAATTAATAATTCTAAAAAGAAGTAAAATATTTGTGATTAGCTGTCTTAACTGTGGTTTCTTTGTTTGCAGGATTATTTCTTATTTAGAGATGGTGACATTCTTGGAAAGTATGTGGACTGAAATAAATCACTGTTGAAATGGCATTGACATGAAGCTCATTCCACTGAAGTTCTGAAATCTTTCATCATGTAAATAATTTCCATGTCTCTCTTTTATAATAAACTAATGATGTCTAAACTGCTGACATCCTGTGTTTAAAATCTAGTTTCACTGTAGTGATACAAATATTTCCAAATAAAAATATGTAAATGAGTGGTTAATCTTTATTTAGTGATATAAGTTGGTTTTAGGGTTCTCTGGTTTATCCTTTTTTCAAGTAATCTGCAGCAAATTCTGGGAGACAGTTTTCTAAGTAGATTCATTTTCACACTGAATTTAGCTTTATTACATGATTGATACTGAAGCAAAGCCATGGATTTACATTTGCATTTTAAGAAAACTAAGTAGCAATATTCTGACTTCAAATTTAACAAGTTTCTATGTGTCTTGTTTTTTTTTTTTTTTTGAGACAGAGTCTTGCTCTGTTGCCCAGGCCAAAGTGCAGTGGCATCATCATAGCTTACTGCAATCTCAAACTCCTGGGCTCAAATGATCCTCCAGCTCCAGCCTCCTGAGTAGCTGGGACTACAAGTATGCATCACCATGCGCAGCTAATTTTTTCTATTTTCAGTAGAGAGGGGGTCACACGCTTGCTCAGGCTGGTCTTGAACACATGACTTCAAGTGATCCTCCCGCCTTGGCTTCCCATAGTGCTAGGATTACCAGGCGTGATCCATTGCACCCAGCCTGTGTCTTGTTTCTTAAGTTTTATATTTAGGAAAATTTTCTTCCTGAATGAACATTTCCAGTTTTTAAAAACTTAACACTACTACGTAATTTACTTGGTAAAAGTCTAAGGTAAGATATAATAGCTAACATTGGCTTCTGTTTTCCAGGGTAGGCACTGTGATGGTAATAGCTAACACTTCAGGAGCATTTTCCAGGTGCTGGCTACCATTGTGGGTGCTTTGCGTATATTGATTTAATCTTTTAACCCTATGAAATGGGTACTGTTCTCATAGCTGAGAAAACTGATACACAAAGGGGTTAAGTAATAACCAAGGTCACTCAGAAGCAGCAAAGCCAAGATTTGGATATAGTCCATTTGCAGATGCTGCTGTCTAAAACTTGATCCTTTATGTCCTCTGCAACCTTATTAGATACTTCTAAGCACTTAAAACACATTATCTCTTGATCCTGGTGATATACCACCATGGTCTGGGGAGTGGGTACTACCAGCGTATGACACTTAAGTGCCTAGTACACTGTTTAATAAATAAGGAAAGTTAGAAGGGGAAAAATAGATCTAGCTATAGCAGCTAAGGTAAAAAGAATTAACATTTGGACCCAAGTAATCCTGTATGCAACCCCTGAACTAAACTATCAGCTACTGGCTGTTTGTCTTAATAGTCAAACTTACTTTCTAGTTGTAGTTTGGTATAAGCTAGACTGATGATGGTCTTTTAAAGGTTGTGTCCTATATTTTGAGTTGAAGTCTAAATGAAGTTCTAAATGGTGTGGAATAATGGTCTCAACTTTTGATCATGTTCCTCATCAGTAAAATATGCTTCCCATATGAGTATTTGCATTTATACATGTGTTAGTACCTTTGGTATACTAAGGCTTAATTTTTGTTAAATTTGGATACTAGAATTATGCCTCAAAGGTCTTTCTTACATTATCTAAGTGGGTGATGAGTTTCATACTCTGCCTCATGCACAGCTACATAATAGGCTTTGTACGTTGTAACCTTGTGAGCATAGATTTTTCTGTTTACCAATGAGAAACCTTGACTCAGAAGAGATGAGGAAACCATTCTGAGCCCATGCGTACTTATAGAGTTAGGAATCTGTCCAAAAGCTACGGCTTTGCCATTATTCTCCAGTGCTGTTTTCCTGAGACCCAAGCAAATTACCACAGCAGTAGTCCTACTATGACGCTTGCCTACCACAATTGCTAAAGAAATAATTATAGATTATGAGGTGGTATTAAAGCAGGAAAAACAATTTTGCCTTAGGAAACTTAGGGCACTGGGAGTGTGAAACCATGTGTTTCATATTAGTATGTGGCCTTTTACCTTTTGTTCATCAGAATGTGGACAAAGGTAAACAAAACAGGAAAAAATTTAAGTGAAATTTCTGTGATAATTATCATTTTTAAGCATTTGCCAGGCACTGTTGCAGGGACTTTATGTGTAATCTCGCTTACTTGCATGTAGTCATAGTACCCTTGCAGTGTTCCTGCTTTACAGGTGAAAGAAGGTGCACAGTAAACTGCTCAAGGTGACACAAACTTTAACTAACAAGAGTTCAATTGAATTCAATTTGACTTCCAAGTCTGCTTTCCATTACTACACACAAAAGATTTTAGAAATTCAGAAGAACAAAATTAAAGTTACCAGGGAGCTATTCTGTTGTACAGGTATTACCATTATTAATATTACGGCTTTTTCCTTCATTTCAGAAAGTATGTATGCTTTACAAAAAGTTCTTTTAAAATTGGGACCATAAAGTTATTTGGTTTTTGGTTTGTTTTTGTTTTTTTGAGAAAGGGTTTCACTCTTTCACCCTAGGCTAAAGTGCAGTGGCAAAATCATAGCTCACCACAGCTTCAAAGTCCTGAGCTCAAGTGATCCTCTGTCCGCAACCTCCCAGAGTAGCTAGGACTACAGGAACAAACTACCATGCCTGGCTAATTTTTTATTTTTTGAAGAGATGTGATCTCACTATGTTGCTCAGGCTGGTCTCAAACTCCTGGCCTCAAGCCATCTTCCCACCTAGGCCTTCAAAAGTGTTGGGATTGGCCGCTCACGCCTGTAATCCTAGCACTCTGGGAGGCCGAGGCCGGCGGATCGTTCTGAGCTCAGGAGTTCGAGACCAGCCTGAGCAAGAGCAAGACCCCCGTCTCTACCAAAAAATAGAAAGAAATTAATTGGACAGCTACAAATATATATAGAAAAAATTAGCCGGGCGTGGTGGCACATGCCTATAGTCCCAGCTACTCAGGAGGCTGAGACAGTAGGATTGCTTGAGCTCAGGAGATTGAGATTGCTGTGAGCTAGGCTGACACCACGGCACTCGCCCCAGGCAAGAGAGTGAGACTCTGTCTCAAAAAAAAAAAAAAAGAAGTGTTGGGATTACAGGCATAAGCCACAACCCCCAGCCTATATACGTTATTAGAGGTACTAACTTGTTACATTTGTTTCCTAATTTGATGTGGTTCTTGTTTATAGCTAGTCAAATACCACAGTACTTTTTTCTTTTGAACATGTAATTGTTTCATAATTTATTTTAGTGAATGGTATATGTGTCTGACTTAGCTTTTTTTAGAGATGAGGTCTTGTTATGCTGTCCAGGTTGGCCTTGAACTCCTAGGCTCAAGCGATCCTGCCTCAGCCTCCTGAGTAGCTGGAACTATAGGTGCATCACTGTGCCTGGCTAACTTTATCATTTTTTAAGCAATGAGTGATTTGTCCCAGCTTTATTTATTGGATTATCCATTCTTTCTCACCCCGCCCCATTCTTCCCCTCTCTATAGCTCAAAATTTGAGATGTGACCTTTATTGTAAATTAGATTTTTAAATATGTCTATTCCTGGGTTTTATAGTCTTTTCCATTGACCTCTCCATTCCACCACATTGCTTTCAATATAAATAGCTTTATATTTAAGTTTAACATCTGTTAAGGCAAGCTCTCCCTGTATGCACTTACCTGGCTGAGAGCATTTTTTTGGTTCTCAGTAAGAACAGCTAGATTGTTTTCCAGAGTGATACCAAGTCATGCTTCCTCCAACAAGTTAATTACTGTTTTCACTGCACCTACACCAAAATGGAGTTTTGAACTTTTGATTTATTTGTGTGAAGAGCATTTAAATATGTTTTCCTTTACTCTTAGGCAACCTGTATGAGAGCCCAATCAAACCTAGTCTCTGGTCCTGCATTTCTTACATACTAGTTTTGTTACATGTGACAAATAACCTCACCCTTTAGTTTAAGAATAAACTGTAAAAGGAGGTCATTAGATTTGCCCCTTAATGTTTGAGTCAAGTTTATTTTTTTTCCCTTAAACTTTATTTATTTATTTTAGACTACTCAACTGCAGTAGTTAATTTTATTTATTTAAAAATAGGTGGCCAGGCACAGTGGCTCATGCCTGTAATCCCAGCATTTTAGGAGGACTGAGTGGGAGGATGGCTTGAGGCCAGGAGTTTGAGACCAGCCTGGGCAACATGGGGAGATCCTGTCTCTACAAAAAATAGAAAAATCAGCTGGTGTGATGGTGTGCACCTGTAGTCCCATCTACTCAGGAGGCTGAGGCAGGAGGATTGCTTGAGCCCAGGAGTTCGAGGCTGCAGTAATCTGTGATGAGGCCACTGTACTCCAGCCTGGGAAACAGCAAGACTGCCTCAAAAAAATAAAAAAAAATCTGTGTAATGTTCCATTATGTGGATGAACCATGATTTATTTCAGCGTTCCCCAATGATGAATATTTAAGTTGTTCTAATCTTTTGCAATTAGAAACACTTCTGCAGTGAATAAATGCATGCATAAATAGTTTTGCACATGTGTACAAGTATATCTGACAGATAAATTCCTAGGTATCTAATTTCTGTGTCAAAGGGTATGTGGATTTCAATCATACGTGTACACATATACATGAATATATCTTCGAGTTGTCCCTCATAAAAGTTCTAAGTTAACAGTCCTACTAGCAGTGTACAAGGCTGT
>RJWJ010012193.1:0-42543 GCA_004363605.1 Indri indri
AAAGTGTTTCAGATTTTCCATGCATATATTCTCTTGGTCTCCTTGTTTATTTTAGTTTTAATGCATTAAGGAAAATATTTGACCTTGTCAGTCTTGACTTTTGTGTGTTTATTAAAGTATTCGTTGTGAACACTTACATGAATAATTTTTGTAAATGTTTCTGAAAATAAAACCATATATTTTTTATGTATAAGTACAAAGTTATCATGTTAGTCAAAGACTATGTATTGTTGGCCTATATAATCTGTAAACTCCCCATTTAATTCATATTTTAAAGATTTATTTCACTTTTTAAGAGGCTTCTCTTTATGTTTAGCACATAATCATAATATTGTATTTGCTTGGGAGATTTTCTTTCATTAAATATCTTCCATTTTCATGTTTTTTGCTTTGGTCCTTGAGAATTCTTTTGCATCTAATGTTCATCTAATGTTACTATTGCTACTCTTGCTTTTCTTACTTATATTTGTCAGGTATCTATTCCATCCTCCCATATTTTTCATATTTATTTCATTTATAGTTATATCTTGCCAATAAAAAATGTTAACTTATTTTGCTGGCAGATTTATAGTTTTGTTATTCATCATTTGTTTTTATTAATAATAATGTTATCTAAGAGACGCATGTTAAGTAACAATTACAAATCTTTAGCTCTCCCTTAGATGGCACATATCAAACGGGTCTTGTTCTAGATCAGTGGTAGGCCTTGGAAAAAAATCTTTGTAAAGGCAGATTTTTAAAATTTCATTTACTTTCCCTTTATGCCCATAAGGCACCAAAGAAAATAAAGTCTCTGGACTTGTTATCTCAAGATCTTTGTGTAAAATAAACTTAAACGCTAAGCTTAAAATCACTCTAGTTAGAATTGGATTGCAAATCCAAGTAGTAGCCTTCTGCAAAAGAATGGGATGGCTGGAAAGCCTTTTATTAAATGTATAGAAGATATTATAAATCACACTTTATATCTCCACTTGGTTTAGTTAAGGTCTGAAAAGTGATTTATTGAGAATGTTTTTTGTGGCTTCATGCTAATTATTTTATTAAGATTATTTTATTTAATTCTCTCAAAAAGGCCATAATACATGGTAATTATATGGGCCAGAATATTGTATATATTAAGTATTCAATAAATGTTAGCCAATTTTATTATAAATAAGAATAATTTATGACTAAGAGCAACCTATGAAGGTGTAATCATCCCCTGTAAAGAGGTGACCAAGTTCACTTGGTAAGGTAATAGCAGAGACAGAGTTCAAGTTTTGTCCATCTTATTCCAAACACAACTCTTTTCCTTCCTTGTTTTGCTACTTTAAAAGGGAAAAAAAAACGTAAAATATTACAAAGTCATTGAAGCCCATTTTACAACATAACTACTACGATTGCAAAAGAATCCCCAAATATAAAGAAAAATACTTCTGATTGTTTATTTTGAATGTCTAAATACTCCTTATTCACTTTTCTAAAGCTGCGTGTGAATTTACTGATGCCCAGTGGTTGTGACAGGACTTCTGTGTAGCAGGTTATATTCAGACAAGTCTTGAGACTGTGTTCAACAATGAGCTCTGGCCAGAGAGAGGAAAATTATAAGTATCTCCAGGAGAGGAAACACACACCCCTGGGGAGGTCAGGAGCCTCCTGCTGTTACAGAGCCATTCTAGAAGATGCTTCTTCAAAAACCCAACTCATATACAAACTTTTCGGAATCCTTCCCTGGGATCTCAAGGTCACACTAACTTCTATCCTTTTCTCATCCTCCAAAAGCCTTTTTCATCTGCATAGCAGAGACTCGAACTGATAATCCAAATGTTCTGCCATATCTTTTCAAGGGAGGCATTTCCCGTTTTCCCTCCTCACCTCGCAGCCTGGCCTCAT
Source organism: Indri indri (assembly GCA_004363605.1). Lineage (NCBI taxonomy): Eukaryota > Metazoa > Chordata > Mammalia > Primates > Indriidae > Indri > Indri indri. Next base: position 1,873 of record RJWJ010012193.1, read on the forward strand.
TCTCCTACACCTTCCATTAGGCCTGATTTAATTGGCCTTGTACTAGGAGAACCACTCTAAACCTTTTCAATCCACATCAATCTTTGAAGTGTGAACAAGTCCTGTGATATTGTCTATTCTTTGACCTCAAATACAGGGTGCAATGTCCTTTAAAAATAGGAACTGTCGTATGTATTTTATCACTCCACAAGAATTAATATAGCTCTAGACACCCAATAGTTACTAAAATAGAATGTTTTAGGTTAAAAAAACTTTGAGACAGTATGATGGGTAAGTTTAAATATGTTCCATAGATTTGGGGTAGTTAACGTTATTCCACAAATATTTTTTGGTATTTTTACAGTATAGTTGTGTAACTATAAAATATAATAAACAGCAGTGGAAGAAAGAAAATCTATGTAAACATTTTTAACCTTACACAAATTTTATTTAAGAGTTTAAATATCATTAAATGTCAAACCAGAGCTTTGCCTCCTCACTAATCAAAGTGAAAAGCAGAATTGAGACCATTTTCCTCAATTATACCAAATTTTCAACTTGCTTTTCTACTAATTCTATATTGCTTAAAAATGAGGACATGTTATAAATAAAATAAGCATACAATTAATTATATAAGCAATTACTCTATTTAATTGGTTTGTCAACTACCTAGATCAAGATATAAAATGGTAGAGATTTTAACAGAAACTATACCATTTATATATCCTCAAAATCACTGTGTAACTTTATTCAAGTTTCATTTCTTTAAATTTTAACAGGTCTCTGGCTTCAAAATGACTTTAATCAATTGGCTTATATCCCAAATCTCTCCTAGTAAAACCAGGACTTGAACTCTAGAACTTTAGTTCTTTAGGAAAGTTTGATATAAGAATCCCACATTCACAGGCTTGTTGCAGACTTTGGTATTTCTGATTTAAAAAAAAAAAATCTTTATCTCTTTGCTTTTAATTGATATGAAAATTGCCTCATTTCTGATATCATATCTCATTCTTTTCCTTTGCTTCCTAGCAGTAAGAGAAAAATGTCTATTAATGGTTTGTTTCAGTATCATTTCCTAGCCCACATTCCCCTACGTGTTTGTTTCTATACATATAGCCTATGCATAACCAATTTCTAGAGGTCTTTCCTATTTTAACAAGAATGGATTTCTTTCCATACTTCTTAACTTTCTAAATACAACAAAACATTTAAGCAAAACTACAAAATGATTGTTTGTTCATGAATTCTGTTAATATTATTCCAATGTACTTGAAACATTTGGGAAAATCCTCGATCCTGTCATGCCTCCAGTTCCCTCATTTAATCTGATGAACAAAGCGTTTTAAACACCTGCTGTGTGCTAATTACTGGTAAGAAACCATTTGTTTCAAATGTACATGGCTTCACATGGAACAGCCTGGCATGTGCTATTCTAGATGCTTCCAACAGCTTTATCATTGTGGAAATACCATTTGTTTTCAGCCCAAAAAGCTATGGTAAAAAAAAAAAGTCTTAGGCAAAATGTAAAAATCAAAATGGTCTCTTTCCCTAAAAACTCTCTAGTGTGTGAAAATCTGAACGCCTTATCTTCCATGTGCTGTTGCTATTGCTGGGTAGTTTTAGATGACTTGGCTGTCCTGGTCTGTCCACACCCGCATGCTAGCTTCTGAAAATGCAGTGTTATTACATGCTTAGACTGTCCAGTGAGTTAACAAGCTAGGGGTCACTTTGAGTGTCAGCATTCCAGTTCTACAGCAATAGTACAACTGACCCCAAGAAAGAAACTGTTGGTCATTAGGATCAAGAATTAGAAATCTGTCCATAACTGCCCATCAAAGACTGCCCCTTGGCCGGGCATGGTGGCTCACACCTGTAATCCTAGCACTCTGGGAGGCCGAGACAGGCAGATCATTTGAGCTCAAGAGTTTGAGACCAGCTGAGCAAGAGCGAGATTCCATCTCTACTAAAAAAATAGAAAGAAATTAGCTGGACAACCAAAAATATATAGAAAAATTAGCCGAGCATGGTGGCGCATGCCTGCAGTCCCAGCTACTTGGGAGGCTGAGGCAGTAGGATCACTTGAGCCCAGGAGTTTAGGTTGCTGTGAGCTGACGCCACAGCACTCTAGCTGGGGCAACAGAGTGACACCCTGTCTCAAAAAAAAAAACAAAAAAAAAACACTGCTCCTCGAACTCAGTTTAGGGTGCATTCTTCAGGTCAAATATGCAACTTAGAAGTGAGCAAAGCACCAGCGGCATGAAGAGAGGTGGTTTAAGCAGCACTGTCAGATGCTACCGCAATCCGGGAGCCATCTGTGCTGACAGATACAGTATTTCTTTAGTTAAAATGAATACTTCTCCTTTTGTTAAAATGACAGACTAGTTCTGGATTATTAATTTATTAATAATCACCCACCCCACCACTATCATAGCAGACAAAGTGATGCCAATCTCATGCAGTCTGGTGAGGAGGGAGCTGGTCAAAGACTGAGATGAAGACCTAACGCCTTAGCAGCAGACCAGAGATAGTACTGAAATATTAGGTGAAGATTTTTCAGATTATGAAAAGTAAATACAAAATGAATCAACAAATCCTAGGCATGTGTGAAAAAAATATAAAATATCACAGGGAAAAAATACTCCTTTAATCTATATTTTCAATTCTACTGAGGTTATGAATAAAGTTACACTTAAGACTCAGAAGTCATAACCTGACTTTCCAATAATGAATATTATTGATTTAAAAAGTGAAGGTAATATTGACATAGGGTGAAGAAACAGCAAGGGACCACTGAGACAGTACGTTTCAATGAAGAGATCCCCAAACGTTTTTCATCACCTTATCTGTGGACCTTCCTTTAAAATATCTCTAATAAATCTTTTTATCACATGTGTTTTAAGTGAGCCATATGAGAAATGTTGAGATGTTAAGCATTGCTTTAAATCTGCACAAGCACTTTAGAAGTGTTTAGTGTACAGTCTTGCTGAAAGGAGGAGAGCTTCTAAGATTGTCTTTGTGGAAAAGTACATCCACTTCAGACAGATGGCCTTTGCTATCCTTATATATTTGTCTCTCTGGGATTAATTTTTTAATGGACTTCATGACCTTGCAACAATGTAAATTCCCATCTCTTGTTAATCACCGAGTAGATTTATGTACATTTTGTGTTCAGTAACTACTTTTCATCTCTGTAAAAAACAATAGGAGGGAACAGGGAGAGGGAAGGACAAAGAATGTGCAAATATTTAGAAGAAAATCTGTAGATTATTATAAAGGAAAGAAAAAAAATGCTCCAAATGTTATTTTTAGTTATCCTGTATTTGTGTTAGAAAAAAGTATAAAAACAGTTGGCAGATAGTTTTCTGTGGCAGTATGTGTGACAGTCTCATACATCCATGGACTAATGGATATAAGCAACATTTCTAAGAAGTTATAAGCTATCATTAAATTCTACTCTGCTTGCTATCACCCATTCTGTACAAAAACCTGTTATATAATCAAAATGGGACAATGTCTGGTTTGGTTGGTTAATTTTAAATTTGTATTAAAGTGAGGAATCATAAAAATGGTTTACATGTCCTAGAGAATTTATTCTAAATTATTAATAATATAGATTAATGTAAACTCATTGCAAACCATTTGATGTAGGGTTAGAGCCTATTTGTGTATATATGTGTGTGTGTGTGTGTATTCACTGTAGATGGAGTTGGCTAAGTGGCCATCTCTGTCATCATTTTTGTATAAGTTTTATTCATGCTTCATTATATCAGCATTCCAATTTTCGTTTTTATGAAGGATGTCTGGAAATTAGGGACAGATGCAAAACTGAGTGCAAAATTATTTCAGATTTTTAATGTTTTCTCCAATCATTCTTATTTAATAACATTTTAAATGAATTGTCTCGATCAAGATTTTTTCCCATGCATTTAATTCAGTCTCATGAAAACAAATTTCTCTCCACACCCATATTTCATCGCTTTGAATACTTCTTATTTAAATCATATAATAAAAATAACAAATATACCTGACCTCAACAACCTTGGAAGAAAAACACAAAACAAAAGCTATCTCTTGGTGTATATGTGGGCATATTAGTGTGTAGCCTATTAGAACTAAGCTTTCAATGTTCTGTGGGCAGCACGACTGTGATGAAACAGTGTCATTCTGGAAGTTGGTCAATTGAAGGTTACTTACAAGAGCTTTCTACCATATTTAACACAACATATGAGAAGCAAGGTTTTTGATGTAGTCAGTGAGGACAACTTTGTAAAACACAATGATTTATCCCCCTTAACCCAAGGGAAAAAAAAATTCTTCCCTTCAAAGACTTTATCATTGCCTCAAAAATAGAATTATCTCCTATTAATTAGCTGCTAATAACTCTAAGTGGATAAAGTCAAACATTGTTGAAAGAAGATAGGACAAGGTGACTTAGTATGCTAATTTAGGAAATAATTCATTAAAGGTAATCTTGAATGGGTAGCAGGCAACTTATTAGGAAATGTCAATTATATTGTCTTTATAGTATAAAATATTGATTGATCTAATAGCAGTGCTCACTTTTCATCAAACTATAAATTCTTATTAATGGAAAAGTCTGACTCAAATAAAAAGACTAGCTTTTAATATCATTTTATAATGATATTAAAAAAACACTTAACATATGCTAACACCAGTTTGGGCAAAAGTAAAGGAAAATGTCCACAGTCATAGAGTGTTGAGGAAGTATAAATTGGTAACTCTTCTTCAAGGAAAATCTGGGAATGTTCATTAAAAACATTTAAAATAGATACACCTATTTACTCAGCACTTCCAATACTAAAAATTTCTCCTGAATAAACTATCAGGACTACGCAAAAAGATATGTGTATTACAAAATTGTCAGTAGGATTGCATAGGACAGAAGGAAGGAAGGGACGTAGTTTAGATGCTCAATAATAAAGGAGTGGTTAAAAAAAACACCGGTCCATTCTTAAGGTAAAATCATATGTTAATCTTATTGTAGAAGAATAGCTAATGATGTGTAACATTTAACGTTTTTTTTGTGAAAGAAACCAAATTCTGACTACAATAATAAACACAATGGAGTTGATTAGAAAGATATTGACAGCTCAAAAGTTGCAGAGAAACCAAGGGGTGGTAGGAAGACTGGATGCGGAAACTACAGAGGTGGGCACAGAGCTGAAATAGTCTGGTTGTGGTGCTGCCAGAGAAAATGAATGGACCTTAATCATTTTTACTGTCATTGTCATTTGAATCAAGATTCAACATTAGAAGGAGGTAGAATCCAACTGTTCTTGCTCAGGAAATACACCTTTCCTTTATCCAAAGAAAGCCATGGTTACTGATGACGATACAATCAGAACTATTGAATGAAGAATAGATAATTCTCCAGTGGTAAATTACAATGCTCATAGGAAGGAGAAATGAATACTTGGAGGATAAAAAACAATAAATATCCACTACTAATACAGTATCCCCTTTACCCACACATTCAGTTCCACAAATGCCGCTAATATAATTCAACCAGTCTTTTATAACCATGAATAAACTCAACCCTTCTAAAAGTCACAAGGGGCTTCTAGGTTGCTGGCAGCAACATGTTTCTTGATTTGGATGCGGGTTATTCACTTTTGTTCAGCTTGTAAAACTTCATCGATCTGTACACACAAACATTTTTTCTGTATAGAGATAATCCTTGAAAATAAACTCTATTTATAAAACTAGACACAATCTAATATCTTATAAATTGTTAAATCTGGCAAAAATTCTGAGCTGTCCGTATTGATATTCGTTCTTCTTTTTGCTCTATTGGTATTCCATTTAAATATTATGAAACTAGAATAATGCTAACTTTAACCACCATAATTAAGCCAATATAAAATAGTAGTAGAAATAAAAGAGAATGGGGAGATAAATTAAAATATTGATCACAATATAAAAAAATCAAGAAAGGACATTTGTGTAGAGACTACATTCTTTATTTCTACAACTGGTCCCACCTAGTGCTCATTCTGCATTCAGCTGATACTCAGCCAGCACCCAATTGGTCATAGCTCTTTGCTAAGTAGAGCAAGACAAACCTTAATAAATAAGGGAGCTTAGTCCTTTGTGATTCTCCCCACACAGAATGGAGGCTTCAGGAACTTTACCACTGTCCATAGAAGTTTAAGGACATTCTCCAAATGGTTGCATCAAATAGCATTACGCTCCTTACTAACAGATTGGATCATGCTCAAGAATTTAGAACCCAGAAGAGCAGAAGTAAAACAAGAGATGTCTCACACAGAATAGTCACTTACTCAATGATGAGAGGGCTTTGCTCCCAAATCCTAGTTTCTTCTGTGATACACCTAACAGGGCTTACTATAGACATCATAGAGCACTCTGAACCATCGCTGAAATTTCAGCTATCACTGTATTCACTCAGTCCAAAGGACCTGTTAGTTGTAATCACTAGCACTAGAGCCCAAGATCAGCAGCAGAGACTTGTCTGTCTTAGGTTCCACCCCAAAATGTAGAGATTTTCAAGCTACTCGGCAAATTACTTTAGGCAACACAACAAACTCTCTGGTCTTGTCAAGAAAACACAAAGAGAACAACTAAGGTGTGTGCCTTTTAGCAGTAGAGACTACAAAATGAACCGACAGATCCTTCACTTGACAAGGGATATTCACTCTAACATGCTGCAAATCTCAGGACTCTCAGACATTTCAAAGGTGGTAAGACGTTAGTGTTTTCAGGATTTTTTAAAAAAAATTTTGCTTCCAATGGAAAACATGTGTCTCAGCAGGGTCCCTAATGTCTCTGCTATTTTCAATTTCCTACATATTATCAGCATGATTTCACCCATTTAGTGTAAAAGAAAGATGTCCTGTGAGATGGTGAGTATATTATAGTATAGGTCTCTGGAGGCAACTCATCTATGAAATAAGAAAGTGAAGAATACTACTGTTTCTAACAGAGGAAAGCAAATTTCTGGTGTTTTTTGATTATAGGAATGGCAGGGTTAAGCAGTGGGGTAGGTGGTGGGTGAAGAATTTGCCAGATCAAAAGATGCATACCAGGTGCAAGAGCCTGTGGATTGTATTATTATTTTTTACCAAATATTTGATGTTCGAGGCCTCTGCTTGTGGAAGGATTATTCCTTACGCACTTCATGCTGAACTCAGGCACAGCCGGGTGACTTGCCTGAATTGACGAAGTATGAACAGAAGCAAAGTTTGTCATTTCTAAGCAGAAATGAGAGTCAGCCTGTGGTTTTCTATGTTCTTTTTTCACTAACTCCTTGCTTATGGAAGTGTGTGTAAGGATGCTTTATCAGCTTGGGTTCCCTGAAAGGGTACTTTTCCACAAATGAGGGAAGGAAGGACGGAGTGACGGAGGAAGTATTTCCATGGCAAAGTCAGAGGAATTGCTTCCATGACCAAGGAAGACTCAGAGTGCATATGTGTGGGGCGTTTCAGAGCCGTTTAAATATGTAAGATGCCACTAACACTATGAATACTTCCAGATTTCCCCAATTTAATTTTTGAGATCCCACTCCACTCTTTCTCAATGACTTAACTTTCACATATGAGACTAGACATGGCTTTTAATTCAATTAATGTTGTAACTCAGTAACACACATGATCAATCTCAGAATGCCTCAAACCCAGGGCTATACAAGTTAAAAGAGTTAAAAGAGTCTTGTAGCATGTCTCAAAAGTTATTGAAATGCAGTCTACACTTTAAAGAATTTAAACTGTGAGCTTCTTGGCTTTCAGTTACCTAATGCCATCAGGAGCAGCCACTGTACTCTGGTACCATAGAACTCCTTCTAAAGGCTGTCCTTTTTGTATAGCAGCAGTTAACTAGTTTCCCAGTGGCTAGCTAAAGTAAGCAAACTTCTTGATGACCACAGGAATAGCCTAATTTGGTGTTTTGCCATAAAGTTTCTCAAGCTGCTAAATATATATGTTCCAGCATATGAAGAAAGGTTTCATTTCATATCTATTGCTGGTAATTCATTTTCTGCTATCAGTTTCTCTACCAGTGAAGTTCTATGGTAGCAGTAACAGAAACTGTGGCCAATTTACAGAAAAGAAAATTTATTAGAAAGATACTAGTATCTTAAATGGGGAGCCTGAAGAGCTAAGACAGCCACAGAAGGCCAGCCGTTAGACCTATAGACATGGCATGGTAACAGAAACACGCTGATCTGAGCACTGCCACTGGCAAACTCAGCTGCTGGTCACTTTGTCAAATTCAATGGAAGAAGAAGCCTGTGGCCTAGTTTGGATTCTGGGCTTGCTCCTGACAAGAAAAGGGCAAAGTTGTTGAGGGACAGTTTCATCAGACTATGCACCGACAGAAAAAGGTACCTCCTCAGGAGGAATTACTGGTGCTCTTAGGAATGGAAGCTGGAAAGCTAAAAATTAAGCCGGGGGGTGGGGGGGGAATAATAATAAAATGCCAAAATTTTCATGAGATAGTGTTAATTATCTATATAATATATATAACATATAATAATATGTGTACTATATTCATAACAGTTATCAGTAGGTGGTAGGATTACCGGTGCTTTTATATTTTTCCTCTGTGGTTTTTGAATTTCACTAATTTTCTGTAAAAACAAAAAACAATTTTACATGCTGCAAAAAAAGGGAAACATCATAAATGTAAACATAAAAGAAACTGCAGGGAAATCCGGAAGTGGCACTAGATTACTAAGAGCTGATTGTATCTCAGTTGTGCGTATTTCAGACTATTGGCTTCCCCTCTTCTTTTCCTAAGCACTACTATTTTTTGTTTCTGAGCTTTAGTACAAAACCTGAGAAGTGTCATGAGAAAGGAAAATATTAGACAATAAAAACAACATTAGCTAATTTTACCAAGAATTCATGTGTGCCTGGCATTTTGCCAAATGCTTAATATGGTGCAGGTATTATAACTATCCCCATTTTATAAACAACATAATTGAGGCCCAGAGGTAAGTACTTTAGCCAAGGTTGCCTGAACAAATAAATGAAATGAAATTCAAATGTAGATTTCTTTCAGCTCCTTAGGATTTTTGAGGAAGTTTGAGAAATATCTGTACATACTATTTAATCTGTGATCCTTCACGAACAATTTGGAATGACTTTTAAGACGTAAAAGGAATGAGTCTGAGCAACTAGGGTTATTTAGGTTCACACTTAAAATATTTAGTGGGCATTAACTTCGTGCCAAGCTCTCAAAGGTCTGTGCTCTTGAAGGCATATATGCTGTCTCCCTAGGTCAATCCAAAGAAAAAAATTTATCCTTGGTTACTGTATGAATTATATAAATAGGTAATGTTTTTATTTTAGAAGCAGGAAAACAAACATCACAAAACTGTACTTTTATAAATTCCAGTTGAGGTTTTGATTCAATTCATTTTTTAGAAATTTTTTCTCATCTGACAACTCAAGACTTTCCATGAACCTGCAGTAAACAAAGCACATAAATCATCAAGTGTAAGGAATAAATTTAGAATGTAGGGAAAAGTGCCTCGAGAGGGCACCATATTAGATATTTCAGTGTCCACACCTCTGCAGGGTTTGAAAGTCAATGTCAGTCTACAGTCACAATGGTTCAGCCACAGCCATATTTTGCTGGAGTTATCCCACATCCATAGCAACTCATAAGGATGAGCTCTAAATCCAATTTCTCTTGGTCACATTGCCATTTCCCAAACACTTCAGCACTTCTCTATATTTATAGGATTCATCCAATTTCCATTAGAATAAAAATTTCAGTGAACTTGTAAGTTGACATTTCCATCCATATCTTGGGATTTCACTTACCTCTGACATTTAGATGTTCCTTTGGTAAGAATATATAAACAAGGCAACGGCTTACACACTTAATCCAGGAAGGAAGGGGAAATACTTAACTGGAGTAAATGTCATTACTTTTAAGCTAAAATATGTTATGCTGAACTTAATTTTACAGAAGCCCGTGGTTTTCAAAATGTCTTCCTATACTTTGGATAAACCAACAGACTTTGAGAACCTGCTAAGTGCCAGAGACCATGGGAGGTACCGGCCGTGCTCATCACAAGTCATTCACGCTGCAACTCCAGCCCCTTCCTACTGTCATAACACAGGACTCAACTAGAAAATCCCCTCGGGCTGTTACGAGGAGGTTAGATTAAAATGGGAGAAAGGCCAGAGCAGGAGAACCAGTTAGGAACCTGCTGCAGTGTGACCAGGACACATTATGATGGCCTGTATCCATGTGGTAGTCATAATAATAAACCGAAGAGGCTAGATTCAGGAAATATTTAGGAGGTAGAACTGACAGCACTTGGTGATTAGTTGGACTTATTGTGGGAGTTTGGGTAAAAAATGGAAATAAGTGAAAGATAAATCTCAAGGTTTTTTTTGTTTGGTTGGTTTCAGTGTCTGTAAATGGGTAGAAAGTTATGCCACTCCTTGTTCATCTTAGACATCTGTAGGCATCATAAGGTTGGGTTGCCTGAAGGACAGTCAAGAGGAGATGTTTAGACAGAAGTTGGATTATAATTCAGGAGAGAAATTGTATTGAAGATACACGTTTGTAAGTCACCAACATGTAATGGGGGTAAATGCATCGATCAAGAGAGGCTTGTATCATGATAGTGAGGAGAGCCCAGAAAAGATTCCAGTGCCTATAAAAGTGCCTGGCACACACACAGTTGCCAATTGACAAGTGCATGAAATAAATGATTAATGAGAGGACAGGCACAGAGAGAGAGGTCTCTTTCTAATCAGTGGATAGATGTATAAACCAGTAACGTCATTCCATGTGCTAAAAATAAAGTACTATGGAAATAAGATTAAATGTCTCCTACAGTAATTGATTAATTTTTACAATAAATACAATAAGTTAGGCATGAAAAATATTTTTCTTATTTTAATCATGATATGATTGAGGCTAAGAAGGGTACTTTTGTGCAAAGCTACAAGGATGCAACTCATAGTGGTAGGAGCAGGACTAAAATCAGCTTTTTATTTTTTAATATATATTACATGAGAAGTTATTGAAATACAAGTTTTATTTATTAATATTTCTTTGGAATATAGGAGTCAGAAAAGAAGAACGGGTACAGAAGAAGGAGAATGTGCTCCTTGGACTATGACACAAAATAACAAGAGTCAGAGGCAGCCGTGCAAATTGAAGCCATCTGAAAGAAGTGGAAGATCACAGAGCGGTGGTCCTTTCTGCCTGTCTCAAAGCCAACAGTGCTGCTTTCCCAACCACCCCCCAGAGGTCCCAGAGTGGACTCCTTTCTTGCTAGATTGACAGAGCCCTGGATCTGTCTCTCATCAGTGCTAGCACAGCGAGATCTGTCTTAATAATCCTATTCTGCAAATGTGTGACCTAAAATTCCTTTCGAATATTCAGGTTATTGATGGAAATCTTGTTTGGAATTTTAAATGCATAACAAATTGAGGCTCCCTTGCCCTTTTAAATCAGAAAGCTTCTCTAGGGCAGTTTGAATTCTCTGAGTTGCATTAATGACTGTTTTAACATGTCAGAAAGGCAAATATTCTTAATGCAAGTGATTATTCTTTTTTTCATCCATCAACTAGGAACTCATTTCCACACATTGCTTGTACGTGTGTGTGCCTCTCTCCACCTACTTGAAGAATGTGGGATTAGGTGGAGGGAGGAGCAGTACATTTCTTAGTCCAATCAATCAATCTTTCCAGAAACCTCTATGGGATTAAGTTACCTGGGACTTCAGGGCATAGTTCTCTTCTGATCCAAGTGTACATTCCATGTTTATAGAGAATGAGAGGGACTGATGCTACCATCGCAATGACTGTCATGGGAAGTCACTGAATTTTCAGGAGCAAGCATAGGATTGCCTTTCAGGAATCCTAAGGCAGGGAATCCCAAGTGAAAATAAAATAAAGTAATGGTAGATTCATAATAAAATATTGCCAAGGGAATCGAGTCTTTAGAATGGAGTGGTCCTTAGCACTGTTTCACTGGCCCTGACCAAGGGAAAAGGGCCTCAGATTTATGGAAACCGCTCTCAGTTATTCAGAAGTAAATACCATGAGATAGTTATTCAGGAACCTTAGCTATGGAGATATTTCTTAAGAATGTTCATTCCCCTTTTGTGTAGTTTTTGGTGCAACAAGCAGGTCTCTGATTTTTTACTTCATTCCCTGAGTTGACCCATTTTCTAGAAGAAAGGTTTCCTGGAGCAAATAATTCATTTTAATAGATACATCCTCCAGTGTAAGTTATTGTAGCCTCTTCCAACTTGTTCATGACCGTTGTGATTTGATTCATACTGGCAGGTTCTGAGCCTAATAGACACACGGTAAACTGGTAAAATTGAGTTTCTTAGCCAGCAAATCACTGAGTCAAAAACTGGACCGTGTGCCTTCATTTAGGAGTAGCAGAATCTCTTATGGCAAAAACAATGAACTTTAGACCCAGGAAGTCATAGTCTGAGTTCTCTGTTCTCTACTTGGTGGAAAGTTCTTTAATCTCATTGATTCTGAATGTCCTCATTTAACAAATGAGCACAATAATATCAGCACTTAAAGTTTCATGTAATGATCAGAGATAATATATGAGAACTATCAGGTATATAGTAAGTCCTATTAATATCCTAATTGTAATACTATTATTCAATCTATCAAGGATTTGCAGTTACTATTACTACCATGAGTATTGTGACCGTTACTACAACTACTATTACTATTACTACAAACTACTATTATGATGATTACTGCAACTTCTATCACTGCTATGACTATAATTACTATTATGACTTATGCTGCTACTGCTACAGCTAATATATTTCATAGAGCTGTGGTGACAGTGACTGTATGTAAAGCTCCTATGTAAACACTTGGTATATTATATCCCCTCAATAACTGTCCCTCCTCCTCCAAGTGATTAGACACACTCAGATTGATGCAGTTGAAGGGGAATGATGACCTCTATTCAAAAGTAGACTTTCTTTTAAAGATAGAAGATTTTTGCAGAATTTTCCTTTGAAATTAGCTATATAATGTGAGGAAGGGCACTCATACTTGTACAAAACATATGGGCATTGTTTTCTTCAATGATCACAAGAAAACCTGAAAGGTATGTTTTGGTCCCCCTACACAGATGAGTATGGAAGTTGAGTCCCTTATCTTGCCCACTGCTTTATCAATAATCTCTTCCTCAGCCATGCCTGTCACTGCTGTGATTTCCCTCATCACTTCTCTGCAGATAACTCTTCAAATCCAATCTGCAGGTGGGGCAAGACTTCCGAATTCCAAACCTCAGCAGTCCCCCTTCCACTGACAGGTGACTGTTCATGCAAAGGTAACATATTTAAAACTAAATTCGTGGTTTTTCTCACTCTCCAACTTTTTGATTATCTGGGGGATATCCGTCATCTATTGCACTCGGATTTGAAGACTTGGAGTTTTCTTCATCACTTCTTCCCTTTCTGTTGAGAGACACTTGATGCTGCTGCTGGTATTCATGCCTGCCCTTCTAAATGTTGTGGTTTTATTTCAGGCTTTTATCACCTCGTGCATGAACTAGTACAATAGCACTGTAACAAAATGTCCCACTTCACTGTGTTCCGTGTCCAGGCTGTGCTTTACACCACTGCCAGATTCACTGCTCCTAAACTAGCAGTATGCACCTATCCACTTCCTATGAATAGTTACAAATTTAATGGACTTCTTCAAACTCCTCGGCATTCGGGACCATGAAACAGTTTGCTGTCAGTGTATCTCTACAACCTTATATCTAAATACTACCTTAAAAAAAAGATTCTAGTGATCACCCTCCAAGCATGCTGCCTGCCCCGTGCCTTTGCACAATTCTTCTCCTCTTAATTGTCTCCTCATTGCTCTCTCCTCCTTCTTGCTGCTTTAGGCACTTCATCTGTGAAGCTTTTCATATCCCTCAAGCCCTAAATCGACCTCTCCTTCCTCCCAACCCTAGTGTTTTCTCTTACCATTATTGTCTTATAAAAGAAAAAAGGAAGCCATTTCCTGATGCAAACTTCTCTGCTTCATCTCTAGGAATGACATGCAAAACACAGAACAAGGTGACTGAACAGGGACCAGCCAATGAGACTGGTACTGCCAGTGAGGAGAGCGCCATGCACCGGTACGCTCCGCCTGCATCCTGCCTTTCCCAACACTCCACCCACATGCAGCACTTGGCAGGTTTGACTTCCCACCATTGACTGCCCCGAGATAACCTACCTGTGGTCTATCATTTTTCCTGTGGGTATATCCCTAACAAACTCTTAAATTATTTTTGTGAGGGGATATAGGAGGAGTGTTATCTGTAGATTTTATGGTATTTTTCATCTTTTCTAATTTGAAAATTAAGGCATACTCAGAGCAGAAAACCTATAACACACAAAGTTCTAGAAAAGAATGCCTTATCTAATCATGCATAATCCATTAGTAGAGGAAATCATTGTACATATATTTTGATGTTTGTCCTCCTAGTTGTATACAGGTAATAAAATCACACTGCCAGGGAGTGGTAGATCTGTGAGTTAAAAACAGCTCATCTTTAATTCAAAACCCACCATCATTCCAACTCAGCTAGGGTGTTTAAAATGTGTTAGGAACACTGAGCGACACTCTTATCCCCATGAAGCAAGCAAATACCTAGAAAGCTTACCTCAGGTGCCTGGGGCCCACATCTGAAGTTCACAATGTAATGACAGTGCTCGGCACTTGACACGGACATAAGCAACATCATATTAATTAAGCAACTGTCTTAATTATCAGGTTCTCCAGGGAGGCTGCTCTACCAAGTCCAGTGTTTCATGAGTAGATCTGAAAACAGGCATTATCTCTTCCCCTGGTGAAGAGAAAGCAATGAAGGCTCATGACAAAGGAGGCAGTGGGATGATGTCACCAAGGGACAGTTCCAGAGGGCCATCAGCAAAGAGCAGCCACACCTGCTCATGTGGCCCTGGGAAGGATGATCTGAGCCCTTCCACAGAACTCAGCTACAGTGAAGTCCATTGTGTTGAGCCTTCTCTGGCCCTCCTCCCAAAATAGAGCAGCTATGGTGTTGTTCTGTTGTGTTGTCTTTGGTTTGGTGGGTCTCCCTCATCTCATCTATGAGCCTATTTAAAAAGAAGAATTTACCACTTTTCCAAAGGCAGTAGAATTGGCTCTGATTCAAACGTATTTTCTACATCCTAAGGGAGGGACATCCTTCTTTGTTAACACAAAAGCCCAAACTATCCAGTGACAAATAAAACAATCAAATATGCTGTTTAAATTGATGTTTTAAATTTTAAGTGGTCCCATACCTAAAGCGACTCCAGATTGTATGTACACGCTGCTCACCACCACCATTGCCACTGCCCCCCACAACCACCCTAAGCGTAGTGCTCATGTGACTATACCGTGATACTTAGTGCTATTCTCATTCCTCTTTCTCTTAATCGGACTTTACTCGAGTTATGAAAGTTGATACTGAAAACATTTTAAACAAGAAATAGCTTGCCGATTAGCCACAAAGATGAGAGCTATCTGCCACCCCTTTGGTTAGATGTTGACACTGACTATATAGCTAAAAAACCCCACAAACACGATGAGCACTAAATAGCAGCCAAGCACTATTCAGTCCCCCTTTTTGTCTCGTTTAATCCTTGTTGTAGATCAGGGAGCAACAAACTAAGCTTTCACAGTTTGTCAGGGGTAAAGCCATGCCCATCTGACTTCCAAGGACACTGTTTAACCACTTTCTTATACTGTCTGCTCCAACTGTTTGAAGGACAATGGTTTCTACTGAATAGGTTAACAAAGACGAGATTCCTTTGATTTTTAACTTTTGTTATTAAGCAAAATGCAAAAATATAAATCCTCCCCCATTGATACTTTTATTTAGAATATTTATAATGAATATTTGGTACTTGCTCTTTATTTTCCTGAATGACTACTTTGGAACCTGTGTGATTATTTAAGCTATGCTGATCATTCTGTCTCATACCAAGGAGTTTCCATCCTCCCACGTGCTGGGCTGGCCTTCTGAGTTTATTTTGATATGGTATTAGCATCCATCGTCACCACTAATTGCTATTTACTAAGGAATCACACAGTGCCGTGTACATCAGAGACACACTTAACAGAGCTTACTCTTCATTAGGAAGTGGGAGGCAGAAACATGAATTAGCTTCTTTTCATGCATGGGAAGATGCTTGCCTGTCTTTCCTACTTCCCAGGAATACTGCCAATGAGAAATGCTCTGGAATTCTAATCTATTAGCACTAAATAACATGATAAAGCTGACATGAATACAAATGACAGGGTGCAATTGACACCTCCTGGTATTAATGTCAAGAGCCCGAGCAGCTGCACGAAAGCAAAGGATTAACCACTTCTCCTTTGGGAATCTTGTTCTATCACTCTCCGTGCTAACATTCACCTGTAGAAAAATGAGGAGATTTGGAATTAGGCTTTATGAGTCACTGGAGGGTGATCAGTGGAGAACAAAATGCCTTCCCTCAAAAAAGCCTTGGAAGCTCATAGCTCACTCTTGCTCTCTGCTGTTGGTTGGTTGTTTTTTGCCTCCCTAATAATTCTGAGCTTTTGGCTTTTTCAAATTGCACATGTTTATCCTGAATAAGAAAAATACATGCTTATCTCAACTTATAAAATTTAGAGTCCCATCAACAGTGTACAGGCATTCCTTTCTCTATGTATCCACGCCAGCACCTATTGTTTTTGGACTTTTTAATAAAAGCCATTCTGACTGGGGTAAGGTGATATCTCCTTGTGATTTTGGTTTGCATTTCCCTGATGATTAGTGACATTGAACATTTTTTCATATGTTTATTGGCCATTTGTCTATCTTCTTTTGAGAAGCTTCTGTTCATGTCTTTTGCCCACTTTTTAATGGGGTTGTTTGAGTTTTTCTTGCTGATTTGTTTGAGTTCTTAGGGAGTTATCATCTATTTAGCAGAATCATTAATTTTTCTAAACGCTCCAAGTGAATTCTTTTGAGGAATGAAGAAAAGGATCAGACTCAATATGGGGAAATAAAGATCTTTGGCCCAAAGTAAAAGACATCTTTCTGACTGTTCCTTAGGGAATCAGAGGTCACTTTTCATAAACTCATGATATCATGCATTACTCACAGAAGGGTACACATCTACAGCAGGCACCTACCATCCACTCTACCCTTCCATGACAATTATGATGCAGCTGAAACTTACTGAGGACTTGCTATGGCTATGCATGTGTCAAGAGCTTTGCACAAATTATTGCCAATGGGACCGCAGATGGCCTCTGAGATGCCTCAGAAACATAACCAGCCTCCGCTATGCAGTGATGTGATAAGTAATTTCTGATTTTGGTTGTGTTGTATGTAACATGAGCATTAGGAATTTAGAAAAATATTTTTCATTTGTTTAGGTCATAGAGAAGTGAAAAACTTAGTACGATTATGGCCTCCAGAGCCAGATGACTTGGGATCAAATTACGACTCCAGGAATTACTAGCTGATGACTTTAGGCAAGTAACTTAACCTTTCTGTGCCTTCCATTTCACATTTACAAAATGAGGAAATGAAGGGCTATGAGAATAAAATGAGTTAGTAGATGTAAAGTGCTTAGAACACTTGAGTCATTGTCATTATTGAATCAAAGTTAGCCAATGACCACCTATGAAAGTTTTAGTAAAGAACTATAGACCAGATGGGAACTCTTAATTTTACCTGTTATATTCTTGTTGCATTCCTGGAATAATCTTTACTTGATCAAGTATTGTTTTTAAATACTATATGAAAATCTGTTAATATTTGTTAATAATATATGTTAATATCACATATTTTATGATGTTCTATAAAACAATATTTTATGATATGATACATTATTCATAAGAAAGAGATGGTCTGTAGATTTCCTTGTATGTATCTGTAACCTTTATCAGGCTTTAGTAAAAATGAAATGTTTATTTCTCGAACTTCTGGACTCAAGTGATCCTCCTGCCTCAGCCTCCCAAAGTGCTAGGATTACAGGTGTGAGCTACCATGCCCAGCCACCTGAAATGCTGATTCCATATGAAGTATTTGGAAAGTTTCTTCTTTATGCTGTAGAATAGTTCAAGTAATGTTATATTATCTACTTTTTAAAAGCTAGTGTAATTCTCCTGGCAATTTTTTCCCCCAGGGTAGTTCTTTGACAAGTTTTATCTATTTCTTCTATAGAAATTGGCCTTATATTTTATAGCCCTTCAAGAGTAAGCTTTAGTAATTTCACTAAAAATTTTCCATTTCATCAAGATTTTCATATCTATTTGCATAAAGTTGAACAGTACCATTCTTATGATTCATTTCTTTTGCTACTGTTACTTCCCCCATATTATTTTTATTTTATGGACTTACATTTTCTTTTCTTTTGTCTTGATTATTTAGTGGATAATCTATTAAAATCAGCTTGCAGATGACTAGGTTTACTTCTTTAAAGACTTATTTCTAACATTTTAATTTCTTACTTCACCTGTATTGTCTTTTCTGCTTTTCTTAAGTTCCATTTTGTTGTCTTTTTCTAATTTCTTGCATCAGATGTTAAGTCTTAGTGTTTTATGATAAGAATAGCAAACCAGATGAGTTTTCTAAGGGCTTTATTTATAGTTGTATCCCACATGCTGTTTTCATTTTCATAATTTTCTGGATAAACTGAGATTACACATTGTATGGTCTCCTGGTACTAAGAATTTATTAAAAAATAATTTATAAATGTCCAAGTTGGCAGAGTATTTTTTCCCAATTACATTTAATAGTTTTATTGAGTTGTAATAACATAATGTCTGCATATTTATTATTTATAATTTGTTGTATTTACTTGGTGACTTAATTAATATATAGCCAAATTTTATGTATGATATGTCAGCAAAGTACATTTTCTCTTATACGAAGTCTGATAAGTATCAATCGAGTCTACTTTTTAAATTAGGTTACTTAGATATTCTATGCTTTTGCTTAATTTCTGTCCAGTATATAATGGAATGTAGATGAATTCAATTATTTTGCTAATATTCTTATTTCTTTTGATGGTAACTTGTAGTTTCTTGCTATGAGCTATAATAAATGTTTTCTATACCATCACCAGATTTTATTCAATCATATTATCTTTGTGTTTACTTTATATACCTAAGTATACTTAGTTTTCTATTATGTGCGCTATCAGCATGTAATAAATAAATGATTTACTTGTTATACAGTTTTATTACATAAATTTTAAAAGAAATCATTTAAGTAATGATTTCTAGCCCAGCTAGAAGCAATCAGTGAACTTTACTTCTCACTTTCCTTCCCTTTCCAATTTGTGTTGTTAGATCATTTCTGTATCGTTGGGCATAGGACATGTGCATTCTATTCTTTCACTCTCATGTGCACCTCTCTTCAGGCTTTTCCACCTCAAAACGGACTGAATATATTGGCCACCCTCAATTCTTTTGCTCTTATCTCCCCAGTCAAGTCTTGGTTCATTGAAGTTTGTTTTCTATTAGTTTCATCAAGAAGGGCTCATGGGTAAATATTTTCTGAGACTTCCCATGTTCAAAATTGTCTGTGACCTATATACATAAAGAAAACTTATCTAAAGATGAAATATTTGTCTTACACTTTCTTTCCTTAGGAATCTTGTGGATGTTGCTCCACTGTTTTCTGTCAATGAATGTCACTTAGGATAAATCTGAGCTCAGCTTGATTTTTGTTGCTTCTTATGAGTGACTTGATCTTTCACCATGTTTGCCAAAGGACTACTTCATTTTATTGAGAGGACCACTCATGTCAGTGGAGTATATCACAGAATTTATTCTATTAGTATCAACTGTTAACTATTCCTCGATACAATTCTCTGAGTCGTTCTGCTTCCTTGGCTTCTTTGAACCGAATCAGGTCCATGCAGGTTTTTTCATCAGTCCAGTTCACCCAATTCCTGAACATAATATTGCAAATAAGAGATTCAGGTTTTGCATATCAGGGTTTTGCCCTTCCTTTAGGAAGTATGTTTGTGTTGCTACTTTTTGAGATCAACCAATACCGAGGTCTCTTGCCACTGAGGTTTCTTCCTGCTTTACTCTGCAACTCTGATGTGGCTTCTGTTGTGCTCAACATCAGCTACTTTTCACAACCCTTGGCAGTATTTTGAGGTCCAGGAATTATGTATTGACCTCTTAGTCTCACTGAAACAGTGTATCAAGTTTTTATTTGTTTGTTTTCTTTCTCTTTTGTTTTTTAGTGTCTTTCAGATGATTTCCAGGAGAAGAAGGGGAAGTTTGATCAAACAGCCATATTTGTGCTGGAAGTCTGTACTTTGAATCTCTTGCCCTCCAAGATTCTAACTGTTGACCAGTTAATAGTTGACACTCTATAAATGTTTGGTGAGTAGCTGAATATGGCTGAACAGATTAGTGTAAGATAAAGAATTACTAAATCTGTGCATGCAGTATTTGTTATGTCTATACTTTATAAAATTTTCCTAATTATTTTAAACGAAAATATTGCATGCAAGCATATTTGAATAAAAAAATTATGGAATCAGTGATCCTGCATTTTTAAAATGCCCTTCTGAATTTCTTTGAAGTACATACAAACAAGATTTTGTCTACGTAGTATTATACATTTATTTTTTTTCTTTCAATTATCTAATTTTGTTGAGACAAAATGAAGGCTCTTACTTTCAAACAACATAATAAAAAATGTTATCAATTTAGTAACGAGGGGTTGAAATACAAAGCAGGCTACTTTGCAAGTTCTGATGGTATATAGTAGTTTAATGTTTATTTCTTTGGCATCATGTTCCTTCCATAAAAAAACATGTTGGAAGATTAAGTACAAATAGTTTATTGCTTGACATGCTATACTTCGTCATGCTGCTAATTAGCACAAATTCTTACTCCAAAAAGTGAGCTCATTACTTTCTCTTGGTAGTAACTGAGAGGTTCTTTGTGTCAGAGAAAAAGCCCAGGTGTTTAGCTTCAAATAGGAATTACCACCCAAGTATCTATCCTAATAACAACAAAATACTTTGGCTAAAATATCCAAGAAGAGGAAACAAACTGCTTCTTTCTTGCTACTTCAAATGACATTCTTAAGTATTTATTAGTAAATAAATTGGTCATCTCTTGCTGCATAAAAAATTATCACAAAACTTAGCCACTTAAAGCAACAAATATTTATTATCTCAAGTAGTTTCTGAGACTCAAGGATCTGGGAGCAGCTTAGCTGGGTGGCTCTGGCTCCAGACATGTTGTGAGGTTTCATTTAAACTATTGCCTGGGGTGCATCACCTGAAGGCTTGGTTCTGGCTGGAGGATCTGGTTGCAAGCTCACTCATGTGGCTGTTGGCAGGAGGTCTCAGTTTCTCACCATGTGGGCCTCTCCATAGACCTGCTCCCAACACGGCAACTGGTTTCTACCAGAGTGAATTATGAGAGAGACAGAAAGAGGTGGAAAATACAGTGTCTTTTACAGCCTATTCTCAGAAGCATAATATCATCACTTCTGCCATATTCCATTGGTCACATAAAGCAACTCTGGTTGGGGGCCATCTTGGAAGGTGGTAACCACAGGTACTGAACTTGTTCCAGGAAGCACATGAGGCATAGATAATACATACATGAATAGAACCATTGATTTATCCCTTTGGTTAGTCTCATGAACAACAGAACATATATTTAACATCTTCTATGTACCAGGCTCTGTGTTATACAAAAGGGGTTCTAAAATAAATATGACATGACCCCATCCTTATATTCTGGTAGGAGAGATAAATGTCAGTAAATAGACAATGAAGTTCCATTCAAAGAGAAAAGAGCTTGAACCAAGTACCATAGGGGTATTACGGAGAGGGGTTTTGCTTAGAGAATGCAAAACTGAGCAACTACTCCTAAATTTCGCCTAGAAAGCCAAGCAGTTGAGTAGGGTAGACAGAGGGATTGGCATTTCAGAAGGTAATAGCATGCATGTAGATTTTATTTTCCAAAGATAGGCACAACAGTATCTCCCAACCTATGTGTTCTTCTCCCACGTGACCTTGACATTTTCTCATCAAGAAGTGGAGTCTATTTCTCCACTCTCTTACATCTGAGGGGCTCTGAGACCAGCTCACTAATAGACTATGGTAGAAGTGTTGCTGTGCCTGTTTCTGTCATGGCTCTTAACTAACCAGGCAGTTTCTACTGCCTGCCTCCAGGAATCCAGCCCCCATGTAAAAAAGTGAAACTTCCTTTAGATATTCATGCCTCAAGAAGCTAAGCCAAGTGGAGAAACCCTGGAGAATGAGAAGCCACATGAGAAGAGAAAGAGGTCAAGGAAGTGCCAGACAAGTGAGTAAAGAAACCATTTGGAGGAACATCCTTCCATCCCAGCTGATGTAATATTGATCAGAAAGGACCATCTAGTGAAGCCATTCCTGCATTCTTGATCCACAAAATTATCAGCAAAATAGAAATGGTTGCTGTTGGCCACTGAAGTTTGGGGTAGTCAGCTGTGCTGCCACAGATAACTGAAATAATGTGCATACTGCATTGCATATTTAGAAAGCCATGTCATGGAGCTAGCTACTAAATTGCAGAGTGGAGCAGGAGAGCATGAAGTGGCGCAGAATTGAAAGAAAAAAGCTTGGTGTGTCCTGCTACATGCTGTTGAGAAAGAGGTGGACATTCTCAACTCTTCTGAATGGCAGAAATGATATAATGAGATTTGTGATTAGAGATGATCATACTGTGGAAAATGCAGAAGATGAGCAACAGAGAGGAGAGACTTAAGAAAGGAAGAACCATTCATATATTCTCTTGAAATTGACCACTAAAGGATGATGAAGGTGGAACTATGGAAGTGTCGCAATATAGGGAGGTCGCAACACACTGAGAAACGTTTAATAATCAGAATCATAATTCTTTCATTAGAAGGAAGGTGCATTAGACAGCCATGGTTACAGAAGGCTCTAGATTGCCTTGCAATTATCTAAGGTGGCAAACACAAGAGGAAAAGGTATGGAGGGGTGAGGGTGATTAATGAGTTTGGTTCCAGATGTGTTGAATCTGAGGTACCTATGGGATTTTTAATGATCACAGTCAAATCCTGGAAAAGCAATTGCACTGTGCTTTCACTCACCATAATTTTCACCTTTCTCTCACACTTCCTAATTATTTTTAATAGAAGGCAGCAATCCAAGAGATGTTGGTTGCTACTGAGTCCCCGCTAATAGCTTCATACAGATTCTCATATTGCAATGGTTCTAATATCCCACCAAACCACTTTTCCCATTTCGCATTTTTTTAATTTCTAATTACAGGCATAAGATCCAGGTAATGACTGGGTTACATTTTCCGCTAGACAAATTATGTACATAATTATAGGCACATGTTCACTATAATATTGAAGCATCTGATGCTTCTATAGAGAAGATAATTGTCAACCTTTGCACTGTAATTAAGTCTAAATGGGAATCCTCGTCATTTTCCAAATGAGCAAACAGTAAGCCAGTCTTGATGGGCTGTGTCGTGGCAGCAAATGAATTGGATTTACTGTGCAGGTTAATTAGTCATCTATGAATGTCACAACCCTCGGAAAACTCCACATAGATCTAAGTATTAGAGTTAATTAGCAGTGCATTGTTGAAACCCTGCATGATTTTTATCTGGCTAATTTTTGGAATTCTAGCTTCTCACAGTTCTTTTTAATTTTTCCCTGAATCTTTCTTCTCATAGTGATTCATATCATTTGA
The DNA here is from genome assembly GCA_004363605.1 of Indri indri. NCBI lineage: Eukaryota > Metazoa > Chordata > Mammalia > Primates > Indriidae > Indri > Indri indri. The sequence continues at coordinate 25,574 of RJWJ010012193.1, forward strand.
ATTTTCTCCCTATTAATTCCAATACAAACATGAGAGAAGGAGCAAGGATTTACAGTGAGACAGACCTGGGTTCAAATCCCACTCAATTTCATTCTTACAATGAAAATTTGGACAATTTTTGTTAACCTATCTCAATTTCAGTAATTTATCTATAAGCCATACATGATTCATCTTATTTTTGATGCATTTTTCAAGACAACTTTAGATGTTAATAAGTCCTTCCCCTGAGATTTTCGGCACACACCTAGGATAATATGTATCTAAGTGCGTGGATATAAAAGAGAAAAAGAAAGAAAGATATTTTCCTGCTGAAGAACAATGAAGTACAATCTTGCGAACCAGTCAACAAAGCACATTAGAGAGACTTCACTTGCTGAAGTGATACGCAATTTGTGGGAAGCCACTAATTGCAACTTATATAACATGGTTTTAAATCTTTCCAGAAAAGTGCCCTGCTTATTCAAAATGAAGCATTTAAAAGTTGCAAAGCTGCCAAAAGCTCTTGCCCAAGGTGACTGGCATTCTCCTGTCCTCTGAGGAGAGAATCGGTCGTAGGTCTAACTGCCTATAATGACAATCAGACTTAAGTGTCCCATGAGGGGTGGGTGGAGATGTTAGCCAATACTAAAATGTAACATACTAAAAAAAGAAAGCTACTGTTTGCCTAAGGACAATGATTTCAAGCCACGAATCTATATTTATGGATTTTACCTTTAGTGGAAGGGTCTGCTGTATGTCTTATAAAAAAATTTTTTTTAAATCAGTTCCAAACTACTCACTAAGCAGAACACTGCCTACTTTCTAGAAGTCAATTAATACATAGTTTTTGAATGATAAATATAGTCAACCATTTGTTGAGAACATGCCACATATCCAACATTCTGGCCAAGTCTAACCCCTGCTTTTTTCTTTATAGCCCTCCTGAGCTTTGTTAAGTTTTTCAGGTCTTTACCATGCTGTATGCTCTTCTCTCTCCCTCTCTCCCAACAGCTTGTCTGTCTCGCTATCTACTCCTCATCTTTAAGGCACTCAGCCAAAATGTCTAGTAACAGGTGAAGTACTATAAATTAGGGATTGCCTACTTTGGCAGTTGGACATTTCCTCTAAACTTGTGTGTTGTGATAACTCCCTTCCATGACCCAGACTATGTGGATCTCATGCTTTGCATTCCTACAAGGTGCTTCACTTTCTCTCTTATAACACTGAGAACAATTGCAATTGCTTATGGAAGCCTCTTGCTAGGAAGAGCCCCAGGAGGAGTCGGGGAACATGCCTGTGTTGCTCACGTCTGTGGTCTAATTCTTGTAGGTGCTGAAAAATATTTGTAGAATGAATGAATCTTTAGTGCATTCTCACATCAATCCTTTAAAGTAGCAATCGTTATTCTCAATTTACACATAAGAACACTAAGGAAGATTAGAGAAGGAACTTCTCTAAGATCCTAAATGTAATAAATGATAGAGCTAGTTTTCAAATCCATGTCAGCCTTACTCCAAAATTCATACTGGTAAGTTTTATGCTATTTTTGCCTTACACTTTAAAAGGAACTCTTACTATATGAACTTAAGATATAAAAGGAGAAACAGTGCAAACAAAAGCAAATGAACTTAAGTGAAATTTACATATGTATTATAACGTATGGTTAGCAGGCGGTGGCAGGTTTGGTGTGCCTAACTTGCCTTTTCTGCTTTTGCGCCTCATGGGTATTAGCTCAGAAACCAGCACTTCCTAAAGACATCTCGTGGTTGCTTAAAAGGCAGTTGGAAACTGGGGATGAAGGGAGGCCGACCTGTGTTTTCCTACCTAGACACTGAGTTTGAGATCTGTAGGTGTGGCCGCATCAACCTAGTCAGGACTGAAACAGGGGTGTCACTCTGACTTCACTGGGGACAGACACTCCCCAAAACCAACCTCTAATCACTTTTTGGTTTGGGCTGTGACTATTTTGACCAGAGGTAATAAAATGATAGTCATGTGGAACCACTTCAAAAGATGATATACTGTCAAGGACATAAAACTGGTGATCTTACTGAAAGGCAATACCAGGCTAAGTTCTGTGAATGTGCAGAATGCCCAGGGAAGCTGAAACTCCACTGAATGATTTGGACATGGGAGACACTGCGAATTTCCATACTAGGGTGCTCATGAGCAGAACATGCAGAGTTGGGTGCCCAGAGCTGCACCAAGGGCTATTCAGATTTTGTGGATGAAGTTCACAGTTTTACCTGGGTGATGGTTCCTTGGGAATTAAAAGGGACAGAAGTCATGGAATTGTCATTGATGGAATCCCACCATATTGTCCACCTCATTAAAAAAATAAACAAATCTGTGTTTGAAGCTCGGTGATGAACAAGTCTATAAGTGAGGCAATTGCAGCTGCTCAAGAAGTCCATTTTTCAGATTTCTACATCAGAACTTAAGCCACAGGAAAAACCTGTGTTCAACATCAGAATAATTACTAATGAACTACAAGAATGTCTGTGTGCCTTTAATCGGGTGACCAGCTATCCAGGCAGTAAATGCATATAATTGGAGAGAAAACAAGGAGGCACTCACTTCTTTAGTTTGCATGCATTTGCATATTGAAGTCAAAACTCTAGTGTGTAAACTGAAAAGAAAGAAATTAATTAGCACAATTTCCTGCAGGATTATTTGGCTTAGAAAAATGGAAGTTTAGCCTGATTTTAAATGTTCATGGGTGTTCTCTCTCAACACAATTCTGGCTAAATGCAGTAAACTTTATCCTGTTCAAATATGGGGGAAATCAATCACTATTCCATCATATATCAAAGAACCCCTTTGTTGCATGTACATAGACCCAGGGCACTGTGGGGAGTAAGCATGTTTTATGCAGCCAAACTCTGGGAAAGTGGGGAAAGGGCTGGGAGGACTACACATGAACAAGGTTTCTACTTTAGAAGAATGAGAATACACAGATTCCCACCAAAATTATACATCTCCAGCTCAGTACTTGGTACGTAAGAAGTACTCCATAAATATTTTGGAATATGGAATTCAGTAGAGAGAAAAAGAGAGCCAAGATTTGTTGGGTTTTACTCATGAAACTACATTTCATTTTGGCCTCAAAACATTCCCCAGTAAAAAGGCTATGGTCTTAGCCACCCATATATACTTCTCTTAATTTTCCACAATAAGTTCTTAGCTAGCGTAAATTTGTAGAAAGGTGAACACTATGATGTCCTATAGATGAAATAACTTAAATAAGAGATCATTTTCCAAGATATACAATGACTTTAGACATCATCAGTCTTCACCATAAAAGCTGCTTTTTCAGATGGTGAATGGATGTGAAAAGTTTTACAAGCACTTATTTTCCAAATGTTGAAGAATTTTAATTTTTTTCTTGTTATAAAATGTTGATGTTCCAGCCACTGAAAATAGTGCAGTATGAAAACTTGCTGAACTGCTTTTTGTCAGGGGAAAGAAAACAACTTGTTTGGCACAAGTCATTGATTTTCCAGCAATATGAGCAATAAAGGGACTAAATTCTTAGAAAAATACAAAATCCAACCCCACCTGCCTGATGTTTTCAGAAGATACTGCATACTCAGCTTAGAGTCCGAAAACACATAATCTGAAGTTCTTAATGAGCTGATGGAAAGGTTAAGATGTTAATAATTTCTGCAATTTACAAGCTAAAGGTATAGTTATCAACTCCTAATTAAGAACAAAATATTTAAATTCTTGGTTTCAATCTTTCCAACAATAATGTAGGCAAACCAAACTACCTGCTCCTCCAAATATTTATTAACAAATAACGGTAAAATTGTAATAATAACCTGTTTTTGAATATTAGTGCTTTCTACACGTCAGGCATTATGCAAAAGACCTTATTTGAATTAGCTCATTTTGTTCTCACCACAATCCTAAAATATGTTTTGTAATCCCATTTTATGCGTAAAGAAAACTGAGGCTTTTAGAGGATAAGAAACTTTCCCAAGTGAACAAAAACAGATCTAGAATAAACTCAAGTCAATCTAACTATAAAATCAGTGTCCATAAACATTTATTAAAATTATAAATAGGTTCCCAGATTAAACATCATTATTCTTCCTATCAAAAGATATATCATATGGTCATATGCTAAGCCATGAAGTAGACAGATAGATAGATAGATCTCATACACATACTCTCTCTGTTTTCTCTATAATCCAAACACCCCACTCTCTTCTTTCTATGACTCTGGTTACATTCTTTCTGTGCCTCTGGATAGATGAGTCAATTTTGTAACTCAGGTGAAAGCAAAAACAAACAAAAAACTTCTGTCACTTTTAGACATAAAATTATTTTTTACAATGAATATGTCTGATAAAATAACCAAAATCCAAACTTCTTTCACAATGAAAACATCTTTTTTCCCCATATCTAGGAGCGAATTCATATTTTCAGGGGCCTAAAGTTTATACAGCTTGTGGTAAAGCCTATTTACAAAAGACAATGTGCAAATTTAAATATAAAATTAGATATAAATGTGAATATTTATTGTGTTGTAAGATGTTGGATTAGGAAGCTTTAGTTTGTAGAGGGCAGTGGTACTCACTGTAGTGAGTAAAAACTGCAGAGGAACTGCAGACCCTTGGATGCATAGGATCAAGAGATTATAGGCAGAGGAATGCAATAAAACATGTATGGCCCCTAGAAAAAGCTGGAGTGAGGGGCTTTGGGAAATTAAGAAACTTAAAAGGAGCCAAACACACACACACAAACACACATATTCAGGCCCAGAAAAGACATAAGAAGGAATTAAGAATTCACTCAGGCTAATCTCGAAGCTGGGTGTGCCCACTAAGTAAGTTTCATACAAGTCTGAAAACACTGAGAAATGTGACTTTAAAAAAAAATACTCAATTTTCAACAAATTATTACAAGGCATACAAAGAAGCAAGGAAACATGGCCCATGCACAGGACCAAAATAAATCTCAAAAAAAAAAAAAAATCCCAGAAGAAACATACATAGCACTTACTAAGAATTTAAAACAACTGTTTTAAATGATTGTAAAGAGCTAAAAATAAATGGGTAAAGAATTAAATGGAATCAGGAAAACAATATATGAATAAAATAAGAATATCAAAAAAGAAACATTAATTATAAAAACAATCATACAAAGTTTGATTAAGTATTAATTATTAATTAATAAGTTTGATCAGTTATTGAAAAATGCAATAACTGCTTTTAAAAATTTACTAGAGGAGTTCAACAGCATGCTTGAAGAGGCAGAAAAAAGAATCAGTGAATTGACAGGCCATTTCAAATTATCAAGTGTGAGCAGCAAAAAAAGAAAAAAAAAATAGAGCCTAAGGACTATGGGTCACCCTCAAGTGGATCAATATACACATTAGAAGTCTAAGAATGAGAAGGAGGAGAACAGACATTATTTCAACTCATAATGGCTGAAAACCTCTCAATTTTTGAGGAAATACATGGATATACAAATACAAGAAACTCTGTGAACTCCAAGTAGGTGAAGCCAAAGAGAAGCACACCAGGACACATTATCGTCAAACTGTCAAAAGACAAAGGCAAAGAGAAAATCTTAAAAGCAGCAGAAGAAATGTGACTTGTCACATGTAAGGTATCTTCAGTGAGACTGTCAATGGATTTCTCAGCAGAAATCTTGCAGGTCAGAAGACAGTGGGATAATACAATTAAAGTGCTGGGGGTTAGGGGAACTGTCAACCAAGAAATCTGTATTAAACAAAACTGTCCTTCCAAAATGAGGGAGAAATTAAAACATTCCCAGGTAAACAAAAATCACTTTCCTATAGCAGTGCCTACTAATTCTAACTCTTACAACAAATCAACAAGCTGGGTATCATTTTGTTTATTTCACAGATGAGGAACAATAACAGTATAAAGTGTCCACTATATATCAAGCAGCTCTAGGTGAACACCGGATTCCAACAGTGATCATTGCAACTCCATTCAGAGGAGATTTATTTAGAAGCTATTATGTGCCAGACACAATGTTAGGTTCTAGAGGTGTAATGAACAAGATATATCCTGTCACTGAAATCTGCTTGCTGAATTCCACAGGGACCTTATTCAACATGAGGTGGGAAAGAATTGCCCAATCTTGAGGTGCCTGAATTTATGACCACAAAATCATGAGCTCTAATGAAATGGTTGTTGTTTTAAAAAACAAACAAAAAACAACAACGAAAGCTAATGGAGTAGACTACAAATGAGGGAGAAAAAGAACAATATACCAGAGAGATCCTGATAGTGCATGGATGCAAAGGATGCCTGAGAATTCAAGGGCTAGAAAGGAAAGATGACTAGACAGGAGGAAGAATGGCTCTGCCAGTACAATAGGGAGCAGGAAGATAGGATGAGTGTGTGTGGTTGTGTATGTAAGTTTAGGATCAAGACTTCCCATCTAATAGCTTCTACTTTTAATCTAAAACAAGAGGCAAGGTCAACTTCTGAGAACTGGAAAAAAAAGGTGGGGTGAGATTGTACAGGGCATGCAAATAGTTTGAAATATGCCTTGTGTTTAGTAGAATAGTCAGCGATAAGAGAAATGCAACAAGATCACCCATCTCTCTGTCTTCTGTCTCATCTCGCTCTCTCTCTCTCTCATTCCCTCCCTACCTTTCTTCCTCTCTCCTTTCTTCCTCCCTTTCTCCCTCTGTTTCATCTCTCAGTTATCCAAACTGTACACAAATACCTAATACCAAAACGATTTGTGATTTTTTTTTTCTTAAACATCAAGTATTAATAGATTTTTTTCATCCCACACAGGACATAGTTACATAGAAGACTTTTCAATAGAACATTTGTTGTCTGGTTTTTCTACCTTAGGACCACATTTTTACTTTCGAAGTTTCTAACTTGTTATACAGTCCTCAGAAATATGTTCAAGTAAATTTCACATAAACACTATTTTAGGCTATTGCTACTCCATACATTATGTGAATGAATGAGGATCTACTTTACAACAAGTCTCTGCTCATTTCTACTCCTCGGCAGCCGGATATCCTTCACACGGTTGCCACTGAGTGGTAAGCTTAGTGGAGTTAGATTTACTTGATTCTGATAACTCTAATTCCAATTTGCATGAAAGAAATTTGAGGCACTTATTTAAATTCTCTGAGCCTCTGTTGACTCATCATTAAATGGACATTATAACAAATGTCTTTTATACAGGCATTGTGAGAATTAACTACCTATATATTTAAATTAAAGTGATCATAATTCCTGATTCAGGCTAATTGTCCTAGCATTATTATTAATAATGTCCCTTTCTATTCTTAAAATTGTCCAGGTTTAAATAGTAAGTTATTTGGTCAACCATTAGGGTCAGTGGTCTGTTTGTAAATGTTTAGGAACCAGTTCTCCAGAGAGATAAAAAACTGATTTGTAGCATTTGTCAATTTCTGCAGTGTAAGTATTTCCACTGTAAGTTACCAGTATGTTTAACTTACAAAATTCCCGAAAATTTAATAATTGGTTCTTATGAGCCAACAAGAGCTGGCTCTAGCCATCATTGACATCTCAACATTAGATGCATACTAGAATAACTTATGTAGCTATAAATAAATTAAATTCCACCTTCAGAGATTTTGATGAATAGGTCTGGGGTGTAGCCTGGCACCAGGATTTGTAAAAGCTCCCCTGATGATCCTGACATGCAGCCAATGTTGAGAACCCTTGCCCTATATACACCCCACCTATGATCAATAAGCAGTGGCTATTCCATTGTATGGGACTGTCCTATGATAATTTTCTCTTGAACGATTTCCTCTTCTTTTGCTCGGACTTTGGTGTAAATGCTAATACGTACATTTGGAAGACTACTTGAAAACAAAATTCTGAAAGAATTCTTGATTTCTGCTTTAAGTTTTTCTTCATGCATTACTCCCTATTTGAAGATAAATGTATTCTTTCAACGTTTGTGCTATTCTCCTACCCCAATTTTTACCACTCTTCCTATGTTTACTTCTAAACTTTACCTATTCTGCAACTTTCTCCTTGGGTATCTTTCGTGGAATTTGTAATATGACGGCAGGAAAGACAAAGCATGGAGATCACTCGAGTGGACAGCAGGGTCATGACTTGGACAAGACACCTGAGAATTTCAACGTCATGGGCTACTGAGGATGGGAAGAAAGCAGTAATTCAATCACAGCAGGAGACGTCAACCAACCCAAAGCACCGATGCCATCTAAGGAAGACAGGGACTACTTGAAATTGTTAAGGTATAGTTTTGATATTCCAAGGGATCTAATCTAGTTGTTGGAACACGCAAGGATGCTATTCAAAGAGAGAAGGGAGATGGTAATCAATGCTTTGTTGACTAGTCTATTGCAGGGAGAAGAGTATCCCATGAAAAAATTCTAAAATAGAAGACTTTCATTTTCAAATACTTAAATCTCTCTCCCTTAATTTTAGAGATAGACAATTTATTTATTGTCTACAAAGGAAACTTTGTTCCTTAAGCTTTATAAAATATTTTCCTAGTCAAGAAGCAGTACCCATATTGTTTTCTGAATATTTCCAGAAAATATTGATTTTAGGAAGAAAATGACAAAAGATAAATCTACTGAAGGGTGAATATATGAGATCAAGATCAGTGTTTCACATTCAAAGTTGGTGGGGAACCAGCAGCATCAGCATGACCTGGGAATTTAGGTGTACAGCCAAAAATCTGCATTTTTACCTAAGCCTTCAGGTGATTCTGATGCACACTAAAGTTTGAGAAGTACTGCTTTACACAGTCCCAGTACATAAGGAGTTGTCTCCAAATAAATGTTTAATTTGTGAACTACTGACTTATTTTATGCAACCACATACCTGGTTTTTGGACCATGCAAGTTATTTCCATTAAGATAAAGGTATCTCATAGGTAGCAAGCTGTGATACATCATCCTCTTACACAAGGAGGAATGCTGAGTGTCTACGTCCCTTCCCAAAAGTCCTAATGCTAACTTCTGTCACACTTATATTTTATTATGAGATTTGTCATAGCACCCAAGATATTATTAAAAACTTGTTAAAAGGTGCAGCTCTGGATTATCAACATAGTTTTGCAAACATGTTGATAAACCAAAAATAAAAATTCTTGAAAATACTTTCTACAGGACTGACAAGGGAGCCTGGTTCGTATCAATAATAGTCATTATAGGAAAGAATAAGATAAGAAAATAGTGTTTAGTTAGTTATCAGAATTTGGTGTTTTAATTTATTAATTATATGATTCAATCTCACTACAACCTTTAGAGTACGTATTATTGTTCCCATTGTACAGATAAGGAAGCTGAGGTCAGGCATAGAGTAACTGACAGGGCCAAGATGGAAACCTGAGCCTGTTCTCTGTCACAGATACATCACGACTTCATATTGTCCCAATTAAATTAACAAATGACACTTTTGATCTCCATTCCAGCTATGGAAACAACATCTCCAGAGTTCAAAAATTGAGTGTGTATCCATTCGCCTGTCACTTTTCCTTCACCATGCTGAACTCTGCAGGGGACAAAGAGATTTCCAGTATGATCTCCATTCTCAAAGAACAAATGTTGGTTTAAAATGAACCAGAGGACAATATGAGATAATCTAAACAAGCTCTGAAATGTGTGGCACAGATGCAAGAGACTTTGGGACTCTGGAAAGGAGAAAGAGGTCAGTGTGGCCTGAAGGCCTTGGGACAGGATTTGTTGGAGGAAGCAGGAGTAAGACAGGTTTTGGAACTAAGTCATATTTAGACAGCTGGAGGAAAGCAGGCCAGGAGAGCTGCTCCTCAGCTAAGCAGATTTGTAATATAGCAGATCTTGTTCAATCTGGAGATGATGAGATTATGTTATTATTTCCTTCCTTCCAGGGGAAATTTATTGAAAGATGGCCCCCTGCAACTGCTCAGAATGTAAGATACTGCACAGGTCCTGCTCGGACCACTGACAACTCAAAAGCTAATACTCAGAGGAGAGAGGTGAATAAAGGCTGTTTGATGACCAGCCCATGAAAGGAGTCAGAATTACATGCCTCTTGATTCATGTCCAGCTCATAACAACGTAAATGTAATGTTAGTCTAACTAACGCATGCTATTTTGCAGTATAAAATGGGTTTTGTGTAGCTGGATGTGTTGTTTGTTTTATTTTTCTTCAAACCTATGTTACTTTGAGTATAGCAAACTGTAGTCAACGAGTAGGGACTTTGAAGTCACACAGAATTATGAATAGTTTCTGCCATTGAATGTGAGCTCACAGTCTGCTGGGCAACTGTGCTAAGGGGAAAGCATGGCTCTGAATAGGCTAAGTCACTTGTTCAACATCAGACAGTGGCAGATCCAGGTTTCAAACACCCTGACTCCAAATGTGCTTCCCTTAACCACTGTTCTAACTTTCAACTTGATTCCAGACAACGCTGGGTGAGCTTAGGTGAGTAGGTCATTTGGGCTTTGGGTTTTTTCATCCACACGATGAATATAACGAGACCTTCTTCCCTAGTCACTCTGAGGATCCCATGAAAAATATCCACAAACACCTGCTCACAACCACTTAGCGAGCAAGCACCTACTTTCTATCCCATCATCATCCTGAACTGACCAGACACCTCGCTTGCCCGGCCAATACTATCAAAGAATGGTACCTTCTTTTGCACTAAATACCACAGCCAGAAAAAAGAGAGGGTTGCTCTGATGTGCTATTGCTTCGATTTTATTTTACCTCAGGGAGTAGAAATAATGACTATCGATTATAGCAACATCAAGTAGAGGGTTTGGTAAAAATTTCTGATGAGCCTATATTTCTCTCAGATTCTCATACTTTTAAGATTTATTTCTAAAATGTGAACTTCGAAATTTCATCAACCTTTCAGACACTTACTCAACCAGGGACTCTAAAGAATATTCCTCACTAGAAATCCATCATTTATTTTGAAACTACATTGCTAATTTGTCTACTATGAGAAGGATATGGGAAAGAAAAAGCCCAATTCTTTTTCTTTTTGGAACAGCTGTGTCCCTAAGCCACCAGCAGCTGCTTTACAAATTGCCCAGCCATTAAGTAATTATTTCCTCATCATAAGAGCAGCTGGGAGAGATAGCCTCTTTCCCTCCCCAACACGACCCCCACTTCCTCCTGCCTCCTCCCCCACCATGCCCTGAAATGTGCCAGGCCTGTAGAAGTGTGGGATTGGTTTTCTTCTTGTAATTGAAGATTGTACTTAAGCATTTTGATAGCTGATTATTTTTCAATATCCCTTAAAGCTGCAGTCCCCAACCCCAAGGCTGCAGACAGGTACCGGTCCATGGTGTGTTGGGAATTGGGCTGCACAGCAGGAGGTGAGTGGAGGTGAGCGAGGAAGCTTCATCTGTATTTACAGCCACTCCCCATTCCTGGCATCACTGCCTGATCTCTGCCTCCTGTCAGATCAGCTGTGGCATTAGAGTCTCACAGGAGTGTGAACCCTTCTGTAAACTGCGCATGGGAGGGATCTAGGTTGCGCACTCCTTATGGGAATCGAATGCCTGGTGATCTGAGGTGGAGCTGAGGCAGTGATGCTAGCACTGGGGGGTGGCTGCAAATACAGATTATCATTAGGAGAGAGGTCTGACTGCACAATAAATGTAAAGCACTTGAATCATCCCAAAACCATCCCCGTCCGGTTCTGCGCAAAAATTGTCTTCCATGAAACCAGTCCCTGGTGCCAAAAAGGCTGGAGGCCACCGCCTTAAAGGCAACAAAAGAATGACTTGGGAATATGCAATCTTAGATCTCTAAGTGACATGAAATATTATCTAGGATACTGCCCTCGTTTTGTTGGTAAGGAACTTCAGTGATGAGAAAGGATTTATTCAACATCCTACGTAGTAAGCAACAGGGCTGAGTGTCGGACTCAGATTTTACCACTTGCGGCCCAGAGGAGTGTTTTCTCTCCTACTCCATGAAAATGGGCAATGAACTTGCCTCATCTTCCTAAGAGTCATCTACTCTCTTGCATCAGAAGAAACAGATGCAAATGGGTAACATTTTCATTGTTTTGTAGTAAGATGGAGGATGATGTTGAAATTTTAGCAATTTGTATATACTTTTCAAAAGTGTATAGAAATATAGAAAATACCGGAATGCTTCATATAACCACAAATCATATACTCAAAAATATCAGTCAACCCCATCAACCTTCCCCATACCCAGACAAGGTCAGGGAAAGTTCACATTACATAGGTAAACAAAAAATTTTAGGGGAACATTAAATCTTCTAAGAACCATTGTCTGGTCTATATTTGGAGTTAAATCAATTTTAAGTTCTTCCTTTGCCTCATCCCTTTTCTATTTTTTTGTATTTTCACTTCCAAATTCCCTCGGAATAGTGATTTCTCTTCTGGAAGCATTTTACCATGTCCTAATCCAGCGTCTTGTATCATGTGGCCCATGGAAATTTTGCATGTGTTCTAAGGATCTAGGATAGGAGTAGGAGGGGAGAAAGTGGGGGAGATACTTGATAAAAATGCAGATTCCCAGACCCCAGACATACTGAATCCTAATTTCTGGAGGGTGGGGTGAGGAGAGTGGAAATAAGCGTAATTTTCCTTTCTGTATCTGCTTCCATAACTTCAAATAACCAACCTGTCTGCTATATATAGCAACCTTTATGTTGCTATAAAGGTGGGTAATTTACAAAGAAAAGAAGTTTATTTGGTTCATGGTTCTGCACATTGTACAAGAAGCATGGTGGTGACGTCTGCATCAGGTGAGGGCTTCAGGCTGCTTCTACTCATGGTGGAAGGAGAAGGGGAGCCGATGCGTGCAGAAATCACATGATGAGAGGGAAGAGAGAGGGAGAGAGAAAGAGAGAGAGAGTGAGAGAAAGAGAGAGAGAGAGAAGGTGGTGCCAGGCTCTTTGGCTCTTTTTTAACTACCATGGGAACTAACAGAGTGAGAACTGACTCCCCCATCCCCCAGGGAGGGCATTAATTTATTCATGAGGGATCTGCCTGTGAGACCGAGGTTCGGAGGGGACAAACATCCGAACTACAGCACAGCCTATAAATACAAATGAGATAACTTCGTGCTCTAAACCCAATCTGCTGGACAGACCACAGCTTCCAGTGGTGCTCCTCCCGGTGCTCTCAGAGGTGTGAGAGCCTCCAGGTGTACCAACAGCACTGCACTCCATTTGCCACCGACAGGCTGCAGGATTCATACTGGGTTCTGTTCCAAGTAGGGAGAAGGATCCTGTCTCCAGCTTGGATTGTATGTTGTCATCTCAGCTCAGGTTTTTCGCTCCTTGTCTCTGGGTCTCAGAGAGTCCTTTGCAAATATGACCTCCTCAGCTTTCACACCCAGCTCTTCCTTTCTACTGGGGTCTGACTTGAGTCTGGGGATATGCTATGCTATTGGCCCATAACTGAGCTTCTGGTCCTGCCACCACACCCCAAACATCCTCCTCTAGGACCTGTTCTCCCATGTATAGAACTCCTTCATACAGACAGGTGGGTTTCCACAGAGGCAGAGTTCAGCAGAAAGACTACAAATCCTAGTCAAGGTGTCAGTGGAATATTCCCCTGTGTTTATTTTCACTCACTGGGCTTCATTATTTCGAAATTGCCTTGTGCCTTTTATCTCCATTCCCTGTATACATTCATTCTTACATAAACCTGAAGGAAATGCATGGCAAACTACTAATAGGAAAAAGAGATAAAACAGGGCAATACAAAAGGACAGAAACAAAATTAGGGACATGAGAAAATTCTAAACAGCAGCACCAGAAGAAAGCGGAAGCAGAACCAGCAACACACTGATTAGACCCGCGGGTAGGATAAAGGAATAAGAAAGCACAAAAAGAGATAGGAGACAAGCAACAGAATAATGATGATGATATTATCTAATATTTATTGAGCACCTATGCTGTGAGGCACTGTGCCATGTGCTTCACTTGCAAAATCTCAGTTAAGCACCATAATAACCCTATCAGGTAAATGACATTTTGATTTCCATTTTATACTAGGCAAGTGCGACTTAATCAGGTTTGGTACCCACAGTCAAAGCCTATTGAGATATTGAAATACTTTTACTCCAATGGTAAATCTGCTACCCTGACCACCCCGCATTATTCTGTACTCCGGCTGCTCCAAGTCCTTTTCTGGGTCACCTCCCTTTGACACCCCACCCTTCGCCTATTCCCCTCCCTGCCTTCCCATGCATAATCCAGTGACTTAAACGTTAGTGTCTGGGACAGTAGGAGCCTCCAGTATCTGCTTCTGGGTTATGCTGTCACCTGCTCAAACTGGTTGAGCCTCACCAATTTTATATATTTTGACTATCGCCCCTGATTAGAAGTCAAACAAATTTCCCAGCTATAGTTGTCCTCCCTTCTCCACAGGCGATACAATCCAAGACCTCCAGCGGATGCCTGAAACCATGGATAGTACCAAATCCTATATGTACTATGTTGTTTTTTACCCTGTGTATAGACTGCTATGGTGAAGTTCAATTTATAAATTGGCACTGTAAGAGATTAACAACAATAACTAATCATAAAATAGAACACTTAAGTTAAATAAGGGTTGCTTGAACACAAGCCCTGAGATACTGCAACAGTCAATCTGATAACTGAGACAGCTTCAGCAAGGATACCTTAGACAAAGGGATGAATCGTGTCCTGGGCGGGACAGAGCAGGACAGCGTGAGATTTCATCATGCTACTCAGAACAGCACACAACTGAAAATGTATGAATTATTTATTTCTGGAATTTTCCATTTAAAATTTTCAGACTGCGGTTGACCTCTGGTAACTGAAACCACAGAAAGTGAAACCACGGATAAGTGAGAACTGCTGTACTAAGTGATCAGTTAGGATTTGAACTAGGGCAGAGAGTTTACTGGCAAAAATAAAGGACAGGTGGAATATGTTGTACAAAACAATAGAAATGATGAACTTAATTTTTTAAAAAGCTTTAAAATTTTTCATTTGATGAATGATTTAAAAATGAGAGGCTCAGGGAGGGTCAGGTAGGAACTGGAAAATGAGCAGTGACTTCCCCCTCCTCCTGTTCAGTCAATGAGAAAGCTGGTTCCATGGTCTTCCCAGTCACCCCAGCGGGTGTGCCCGAGCTGGGGACAGTCAGGTTTCACATTTCTGCTCTCTCCAGCCTTGGGAGGATTCTGAAATGATTTTCCATACTGTTTTGATAGTCCATGGCAGCAGAAAAAAAAAGCAATTGAAAAAAATGCAAATCCAGCAGATGTGCTTAAATTAAGAAAACAGCAATAAAAACGAGAGGTAGAAAATGTTAAGCCTTAGTTACAGCACCAAACAATTTACATACTTCCTACCCACCCTCAAATTTGGGTCGTTAAGTGCAAGAAATACATTATGCAGACTTGATAATGAAAATCTACATTCCATAATTTGCAACCTGCTGGCTACGTTATGCCAAGTGCATGTTAAAGAAGGCATTCTTCAACCTAATTGCATGCAATTTTTCCCCATTCTAATTGTGTTATGAAAATACTTCTATCTCACTCATACACACCCAGATCACTTTGCTTTTTCCCTAAAGCACATCAGTAAAACAAAATAGAACTGATGGCTTTTTACTTTGCTATGCACCCAGGAATCCTGAATAAAAGTAAAATGGTGACTGGCAAGCACTTTTTTTCTGTGACCCTCCAGGTCAGACGCTGGGATTTTTTTTTTCACTTGTTCCAGGGTTAGGATTGCAAATAATAGCAACCTGGCACACACAGCATTGTGTTACAAATGCCTACAATATTCACTACAGTAACATGGGGTACAGGTTTGTAGCATAGGAGCAATAGGCTATCCCATATAGCCTAGGTGTGTAGTAGGCTATGCAGTCTAGATTTGTGTAAGTTCACACGAGGATAACATTGCCTAATGACACATTTCTCAGAATGCATCCCTATCATTAAGCTATGCATGACTGTAAATGTATATATCCCATTACCTTTTGTCTCTCTGCTCATTCAAGACAAACTGTTACCAAACTTTGGGGACTTAAAGTTATGCTGATTCCTTTATTTAATAAAAGAAAAAATTAAGCTTTCATGGTTTGTGACTTTTCTTATTACTGCTATCTATGCTGGGACCTGAACCTCTGTTTCAGCCAGGCACTAGGAAGCAGAGAGGAGCTGCAGCCGGGAGTTGCATGATCTCCCCATTCTGTTCTGGATCAGCACTTTTTAAACTTTAATTGGTACAAATCACATGAGGATGTTATTAAAATGAAGATTATGATATAGGAGGTCTAGGGTGAGGTTCAAGATTCTGCCTTTTTAAAATTTCCCAGCATATGTGGATGTTGTTCTGCAGACAACACTTTGACAAGCAAGGCTCTAGATCTTAATTTAAAACTACTTTGTTTTTTTTAACTTGGGGGTGGAGGTGGTGGTGAGACAATCTGGCAACAAGAGGGACCACGAATCGACTACCACTCTCATCTACTTCCTTTTCAGTCACCTTGATGCCCCCGTCAGAATGCATAGAAAGAAAGGAAATTATGCTCAGAAAAATGCCTATGAGGTGTTAAATCATACATCATTTTAAAAAACTAAAATATGACTCGACGAATATAAAATAAACATATGTAAAGATTTTCTTTATCACTGAGTAATGAGGGAACCAGTAAGATGCTACAATCCGTTCAAAGGAGAATTCAAACAACACACACATCCACGCAATCAGAATTGCTGAAATACATTTACAAATAGATACGAAGTGTGTCAATAGTCACAGGACAATAACCAATTGCATTCTACTGGACAGAATTTATTTGCATTCCCAAGACAAAGTCATTTGCTCTATTACAAGCTTTCTACACATTGCAGATTTATAAAGAGGCTAAAAAGCAGCAGGAACCCCTATAGAATCAGACTACATCGAAAGGTGGCTAAACAGGACACCTAGGAATCATCATTTATCCATTTCAAAGTTTTCCCACAATTGTTCTTGACAGAGGTAGCATTTTAGGAAAAACATCCTAC
>RJWJ010012194.1:0-42504 GCA_004363605.1 Indri indri
TGAGAGAAAATGTTTACTGTATATATATTTAATAAAAGATTTCTATATAGTGTACATACATGCAGCTTTCAAAATTCAATAAGATCAAGGAAACAACTTTAGAGAAATGTACAAATTGTTGAAGAGCTCCTCCACAAAAGAAAATATATAAATAACACAAAAAAAATCTACATGATAAGATCAATATCTATAGTCATTGGGAAAATGCTAATTAAAACCATAATAAAATATTACTTCATGCCTATGAAAATTGCTAAAATTTAAGACTCCTAATACCAAACTTTGACAATGGTGTGGAATAACTGGAACTCTCATAATTTGCTAATGACAAGGTGTAATATCAGGGCCACTTTAGAAAGTATTTTTGTAATTTCTAAAGAAGTTAAACCTACCAGCAGAGCATAGTGGCTCACACCTGTATTCTTAGCACTTTGGGAGGCTGAGGCGGGAGGATCCTTTGAGGCCAGGAGTTCGAGAACAGCCTGAGCAAGAGAAAGACCCCTTCTTTACAAAAAATAGAAAAATTAGTAGGGCATGCCTGTAGTCCCAGTTACTTGGGAGGCTGGGGCAAGAGAATTGCTTGAGCCCAGGAGTTTGAGGCTTCAGAGAGCTATGATGATGCCACTGCACTCTAGGCTGGGTGACAGAGTTAGACCCTGGTCTCAAAAAACAAACAAACAAACAAAAAAAGTGAAACCTACCATATTACCCAACTATTCCACACCAAAGTATTTACCAGAGTAAACATAAGTCCACATAAAGACTTGAATGCAAATCTTCATAGCGGTTTTATTTGAAATAACCCAAAACCATAAACAACCCAAATGTCCATGGATAGGTGAATGGAACTTTTAATAAAATACTTTATTCATAAAATGGAATAGTGCTCTGCAATAAAAGGAGTGCCCAGAGAGAGACGGATGGCAAAAAGGAAGAAGAAAAAACTTCTGGTGATGATGGTGAAGTTCTATATAAGGTGGTGGTTTCACAGGTTATATACATGTCCTAACTCATTTAATGCATCGAGGATATTGTATATATTGAATTAGATAAGAAAAGACATAGGAATCATTAATGCTGAGTATAAGATCTGCCCCAGAAACATGGGCAACGTGGCAAAAATACGGGGTATACAAAAAAAGAGAGCCAAGATGGAACATCTATGAAGGGGCATATTTGGCGGGCTGTATAAATGGTGATATGTGTCATATGTTTTAAAGTTTGCTTTTCCATGTTATTATTTTCCTAATACCTAAAGCCAAACATTATCTGTGCTTTACAGACTAAAGAATAGTGTCCATGTCAAATGTGAGGCAGACTTAAGAAATTTTTCTAGTAGCATTGACTAATTATTACACAAAAACTGGAAGAGATTTCTGAAGAAGTTCAGGGTGAGAGGGGCAAGCAATGTGAAGTATTTCATGAAATTCCATCTAGTGTGGATCCTTGGAAACACACAGAGGGGGAATTCTGTAAAATCCCAGCAGTCATGCAGGATGAGGTACTCCCATGTTTCTTGTGCGTTAAAGGAAAAGGCAACTCAAATGATGTGAGAGCTGAAGGACAGCTGTTGCGTGTTACATGCCATTCTGAGATTTTTTGAGAGAGATTGGAAAGTTAGAAACACCTGATTTGATCTTCCCTGATAACTTCTTATTTAGTTAATGAGAAACTAAACACAAACTAATTTTAGTTAAGATAACAATGGGTGTTTTATTAATAGAAAAGAAAAGAAACTCTATTTCCTGGTGATTTAATACAGTAAAAGTTAATATCTTGTTCATGTAACATTCCAATATGGATATTACTGGTTGTTATGCAACTTTCCTTCTTGTGGCAATGGTGGGACCCAGACTCCTTCCATCTTGTGGCTCCACCCTCCCTAAGGGGCTTGGCATCTTTGTATTCAGCTGGCAGTTGAGAATGAGAGTGTGAAAAAGGAAACTTCATCTCATACACATCTAAACCTAGAAATGACAGCCACCACTTCCACTCACATTGCTTTGGTGCATGTTAATCATGGTGCTTCCTTTTGCAATAGTCAGGGCTAGAAAATGAAATCCCTGATGAGGAAGCTGCTTCCTAGAGAAAGCTCTACACTACAGAAGAGGTAATATACATTTCTGGTGGGTTCTTTATCAGAAGCTGCATGTTTTCAGCAGCGTGGTAAACTACATTATTGATAAATTCCCTGTTAAACTCCAGGGAGAACTCCCCTAACCAAGCTCAGACATAGAATGGAATTGGGGGAAGCCATGAAACAGAATTTCCATGGAACTGGGGGGGAGTCATGGAATAGAATTTAAGAGCCTTCCATGCATATTTCCCACTGCATTATCTTATCACTAAAATACATGTTGGCCGGAGTGAGGAAACCAAGAACACTATTTATCTAGAGTTAACTTCCAGGGTAGCAAAAGCTTTTATAATCCCTATTCTGTGCCCCAATCAACCTTTATATGGCACTAATTTAGGGGTTAGAATTTCAAGAAGTATATGCAAAATTGGACAGAAGATGATATTTCATGTCTAACAATGTAAAAGTTGGAAATAAAGAGGCAATTCATTTTATGAACATCTAACATAAGCTTCTTGTTTTTGTGTTTCCTGACAGAGCCACAGTTAGACTCTTGAGTCTCTAAGTTATTTGTTAAACTTCCTTTTTACTGTGTCTGGTAAGATAAGATGACCAGGTGATGGAATCAGAATCTTCCCCTTAGTTCAGCAAATTGATGTTCAAGAAAACATTGTAAAAATTCAAAATGCTGCCCACCACTTGGTCTTTCTGCTTAATATCTAAAAGGATTATTCTTTTTAAAAGCTGGAAGAAAGAAAAAGATGTAAAGTAGAACCCAAAAATTGTGTTTATGGGCAAAATGCCAGCTTGGGTAGGAATCATTCAACAATGAGAAAATATTTAAAAAATAGTTACAACCTTATGAAAAGAGTCTGTAACATAAAATAAAGAGAAACACTGCTTAAGTTATAGAAATAAATCTCTATTTTTGAAAGCATTTCTCGAGGAAACAAATTTCAAAAGCTCTATCTTCTATTCTAAATAAATAGTAAATAGTATGCATGAAATGAGAGATATTGAGATAAAGAAAAATAGAAAATTGGATGATAGGCAAACAAATTTAAATAAATGAAAATGCAATATGAGAAGAAAAAAATAAAGCTTCAGACACAGTACAGAGGTAAATAAACATCACAGAAATTCAAATCAGCAACATTTCTGATTTTAGCTGTCTAGTAGGAGGTAAAAGGAAAAAGCACAGAAATGAATTCTCTAATGTGATGAAAAATAAAACCTAAAAGAGAAATCTACCCTAGAGAATTGATGTTCTTTAAAAAGAAACTAATCCAAATAGTGCAGAAAGTATAATCAAAGATAAAATGGGAGACATATTCTCTGAGTTGAAAATTCAAATCTTCAGGCTAAATGTGGGCCAAAGAAGTATAAAAAAATGAATACAACCTGGTAAAGTACTCGAATTTCAAAAATGAACATCAATTATCAGCAACAAAATCAAACAAGCACAATGTGGGACAAACAACATGAATAAAAGAGACTCTCTGCCAAGGAAAAACAAGTGTTCCTACTTCAGACTTCTCCTCCACTTAATGTCAGAAGAAAATGAAGTAAAATTGTCAGAATTTTAATAGAATAAGTTTTGACTATGTCTATGTGTATATTTATGTTATTTCCCCAGGACTTGGATTACAGTAGCTATTTATTAATAATAAATATTTGTTAATTGAATGAAAAAGCAGTAAATAAAAATGTGAGCAGATCACATCTTTCAAATCACCAGGGAACAGAATAATGCACTGACTATAAAACTCCTTAACACAAGAGGCATGGGTATGTCTTATTAATTTTTAAGTACTAATTATTATACCTGGTTTTCAATCTATTTGCTGCTAATCAGTATTAATATTCTTAAGCCTTTTATTTTTTACCCAAGACAGCATAGTGACTTTTATTGCTTCAGGTTATAGAAATGAACATAAGTTCTTTCTTATCTGTGTAATATAGCACCATTTATTCATTCATGCAAAACCTAGGAAGCGTTTTTGTTTGTTTGTTTTTTTGCTTGGTAAATCACTTTATTTTTTTATTTTTTAAACATTTTTTTTAATTTCAGGATATTAAGGGGGTACAAATGTTTAGGTTACATATATTGCCTTTGCCCCACCCGAGTCAGCTTCAAGCGTGTCCATCGCCCAGAGTGTGCACACCATACCCATTAGGTGTGAATATACCCATCCCCTTTCCCCCTCCCATCTGCTCGACACCTGATGAATGTTATTAGTCTATGTGCACTTAAGTGTTGATCAGTTAATACCAGTTTGATGGTGAGTATATGTGGTGCTTGTTTTTCCATTCTTGGGATACCTAGGAAGCATTTTTGATAGTCCATCAACAAGCACTATTGTCATAACATCCAAAACATATTCTTAACATTTTTGTTTTTGATCATCACCACTGCTGCCATCCTATTCAAAACCGTGGTTCTTTCACCTGGGCTGTGAAATATTAGGAGTGATTCTTCTGCTTCCACTCTTCCCTCTCCCTACCCCACTGCTTCAACCTGCAGCCTCAGTCCTTTATAACACTTAGGTTGTATCTCATCACTCCAGGACGACATCATTCAAGGGCTTCCTATTATATTTAGACAAAACAAGCCATGTGGCTGTAGAGGATCACTTCATTGCCCAGCTCTGTCCTTACCTCTCACCACTAACATGACAAGCTTGACCTACCTCACGACATTTATACTTGCTCTTCACTCTGCCCGGGACACTTTCAGATCTAGGCTCACATGTCACTTCCCTGGCCACCACACATACTCTCATCATTTTCTATCCTTTTACTATCCTATTTTACCTTATTTTTTATAGTATATATTATTTTCAGAAATAACATTGTTTACTTGTTTATTGCCTTTTTTATTCCCAATACATAAGCTCCTCGAGAGCAGAGACCCTTTCTGTCTTGTTAGTTGCGGTATTGCCAGGACATAGGATGAATCTAGACACACAGTTTGGCATTCCATATTGAATGAATGATTAAACAAATGAATGATTGAACAAAGGAGACTATTTGATTAGTTTCTATACTCACCCTCACAAGAATTACTCAGAAGGTTGGGAATTATTGTTCAAAACTCTGTAAACTTTTCTTTTATTTACCCCCTTGTACTTAATTAGGAGGAATAGGGGGAAAAGTCAGCTTAAAAGGGATGTTTTGTTGCTTTGGTTCTTCCAGAGAAACCCGAGGGAGTAACTTGGATACCAGAGAGGGAAAAAGGTTTGAGGTGACAAAGTGTTAGCACATTTAGTATAGTCTTAACTTCTTGTCATATCCACAGATAAATACAATATGAAACCAGTGTGCTAGTACAACTTTTGATAATGAAAACGTACTCTTTCAACAAGATTACTTTCATTTTGCCACGAGCGTCCAAAGAATGGTTGGGGGAAAGAGAGAGGAAAAGGGAGTGAAAGAGGGAGAAAAAAAATAAAGAGAGGAAGGAAGGAAGGAAGGAAGGAAGGAAGGAAGGAAGGAAGGAAGGAAGGAAGGAAGGAAGGAAGGAAGGAAGAAAGGATCCCTTTCAACAGCTGGATCAAATTAGAAAACCAAATGAAATTCTTTGGTTTGGTTCTGGACCCAGAAAACTATAGTTGTGATGAACACCACTGTATTTTAAGCAAGCAAAATGGAGAGTTACCTCTGCAGTTACTGGTTTGTGTGAGTTTTGGTGAGTTTGGCAAACACCTCAGGGAATGGTCCTTAGGAACTGTGAAGTATCGTCATTGGTGAAATGGAAACTTAGAGTTAACGAAGTTTAAAAACAGTCACCTCAAAGGTTCCTTTTTACAAACTGGGCCAGGTCCCAGGTCTTGTTTGAGGTTTGCTTATGTTTACACTAGGCATAATGTCTGAAAAGTCTTCTTTAGTTATTGGACTGTACATCTATTTAAAAACAGAATTTTTTTTTGAAGTGAGGTAATGATTTCTGAGTAACCAGATTATTTTCTTTAAAGTAAACATAGGTATAAAAACAAAGAGAGAAGTGCTTTACAAAACGTATCTTAATATTTATCATGCTATATAAAAACATGATGGCATTCGTAGAACATATAGTTTTAATTTTTCTTTTCTCAACTTGAATCAGAAAATATAACTTCATTTCATAAAGCTATCATAACTGTCAAAGCATAAAAATTAAATGAAAAGCTTTCAAGGTTTTATCCAAAATGCCCAAATAAGTTTAAATCTTTACTTTAAGGAGATAATTCATGCAATGATTTCACCTTATTTTATTTTGCTAAATTATAAGGTGTGTATGCCTATCTATGTTCATATTATTACATAATTGTAAATATTAAGAACTTTTTGTTATACGTTTACTGATTTATATTTCTTGAATATAATTGTTTCTACTTTTATTATATAATATAGCTATAATTTTAATAACATATTTCATTGTGTGAATTAACCACATAGTCATTTATCCATGTTCATACTTCTTTATTTTAGAATTTCTTTTAGGTTTCTATTATTATATAGTGTTGAAATACCGTCCTGATTATAAATCACTTAATATTTTGATGTCCAGATATTGAGATTACTAAATCAAAGGATACGAATATTTTGGTATATATTGGCAATTGGAAATATTTCTTAAATTACTACCATTATAACATGAAGTACATATATTTAATTTTGTTATTTTCATAAATCCAAAATGATGCCTTATTTTAACTTACATTTTCTATGCTTGCTATTGCTTTCGATGTTTTTTAACTAATTATACTTCACTAACTTCATTAACACGGTAAATATTGTAAAGCTCAAAGAGGTGAAATGATTGCCAGAAAGGAACAAAACAAAATAAAGCAAAACAATAGTGAAAGAATGAATACTACCACCTTCCCACAAGTCCTATATTCTTATAAGTTACATGGAACTTTAGCGCTCATAGTGTATATTAAATTGGTAAAGACAGACTGTTGAATCTGTGGATACAGAGCAGGAATATTTTTGAAACATAGACTGGTTGGGAAGTAGAAGTTTTAAAAGACTACTATAGTACAAGAGGATCAAACTTAAATACTTGCATGATATGGCTTGAGTGGCGCGGGGACATTCTGATGTCTCTCAAACTCCTCAAAGACATCGCATCATCCATTTCTGGACCACCCCGTTATGGTTTAACTCTTATAAGATATTTCAAAAGGATCTTAATAGAATTCATAATCCTTTGGTATAGATAACGTTTTGAACTATAATTAGACTAAAGCATGGTTTTCATTTACGTGTTTATTCATTCAACAAATATTTGAAATCCTCCCCTGTGCAGAACATTGTGTTAGATGCTGGAGGTAACACAGTGAAAACAAAGTAAAAAGTAAACATAGTTAAAAGCAGGCATGGCCCCATTCTGATGAGGGACACACACACACACACATGAAAAGTAAGCAGAAAAATAAATAAAAGACACACTGCAATGGGTGCTTTGATGGAAACAAAGAGTAATGGAAACTAGTAGACAGCATGCTGAGAGAAAGCCCTAGGGATTACATGTACTATGTGTGGTAAAAGAACCTGAGTTGAGTTGGGGGTGGTGGAGAGGGCTGGTAGGAGAACCAGTACCCAAAGGGTTATGGAGATCATGAGAAATGAAATTATCTATTTCAACGGTGGTAAAGCTGAAAAGTCATGGAATTTGGAGGCATAAATCCTGTGTCTGAGGCCTGATTTTATTCATCTTTAACACAGGCTTGATTTATATTTCTCTGGGCTTTAATAAGGATCAGGTGAAATAATATATATGAAAGAGCTTTCTATATTGTGCATCAGTAAATAAATGTTAATGATCTTTATTATCTTTGTCAAGAGTGACAAACTGGTGAATTTCTCTGGCTATCACCACCATGAAAGACTTTTTAAAGGAATGAGGCATTAAAATAAGCTACTTACGGAGTTCCACTTAGACAATGAAGCCTGTTTAGAGAGACCAGATTAAACCTAGTGCTTTAGAGTCATAGTCTATAAATGCCAAGTAATGTCTTGGACATCTTTTATTACCCCATTCAGAAAGATTCATGTATTGGTGAGACAGGGAGAACTTGGAATTTCATTTATGTTTGAAACTACTTTCACAGTGTTACTTTTTCCTTTCCACATTATAAAATATTTTTAGGAAGAATGTGATATTTGGAGTTGAGGAAGCAAGGGATGGGTTCAAATCAAAGCACATATTAAATAATTTAAGTATGCTTTACCTTTTTTAAACTTTTCCTAAGAAATTTTCAAAAATATATATTCTAACAGTATTCCTTAGGCCAGAGTGGATGTCAGCAACAATAATATGTAAAGGCTAACAGAGCGGAAGTAGTAAATCTAAAAGTCATGAAACACCCCCCAGCCTTTGTACTTTCTTGCTCTGTTCAGCCCCCAGTTGTGTGGAGAGCATACGTACTAAACTCAGGCACATTCATAGAACGAAGGCAGATGTCACAAGTGATCAGAGGAGCAATAAAGGGAAATAAAATTGAGAAGGAAGGGAAGGGGTGAAGGGAAGGGGAGGAGATTAATAGGGATTTTGATAATGTTCATGACCAAAATGATACTGGAGGTTTGGGGAAATGTTTTCAATAGTTGTGATCCATGACCCAGCACAAGTGCAGTATGTTTTTCTACTCAGATCTTCGTCTTTTGTATTTTTTTCCAAAGTGGCAAAATGAGATGATGATTTATTTCAAAATTCCACTGTGAGTCATGATCATGATGATCACAGAACTAAATCCAGACTTGCC
The DNA here is from genome assembly GCA_004363605.1 of Indri indri. Lineage (NCBI taxonomy): Eukaryota > Metazoa > Chordata > Mammalia > Primates > Indriidae > Indri > Indri indri. The sequence continues at coordinate 8,830 of RJWJ010012194.1, forward strand.
AGCACTCACGCCCTCCCTCTTCTGGTTGCCCAGTCTAGCGTGCAGCATCACTTCTGGGAAGGACAATCCACATACCCACAAGAAAATGTCTCAGTGTACTTCTTAGGTTATTTCACAGTCTATTCCCAGAACGGATATTAACCAGATCCAGAATAAATCCATTATAATTTTATTTTTCCCAGCTTCCTAAGGAGTACTGAATTAACAATTTGGAGATGTAACAGCTGAGTTATTTCATTAAAGGTCAAATCTCAACTCACCTTCCTAACTGGATAATAAAGACTTAAAAATAGACAATCAAATTCTCTACTATGTGGTATGATTATAATTTATTTTTCAAAGTTATTATCAAACATATTAGAAGCCATAGATCTAAAGAGCAGAGTTTCTTTCAATTAAACTTCTTTGTAGATTTTATTTATGTGAAACTATAATTTCACAAAAATGTTTTGGAAACTATTGTGTGTACAGTATTGTTCTCTCAAAGATGGTCACATTTTATTACACGACTTGTGAATATATTACAATATATGGCAATGAGGAATGTAGGTAGCTGATGAAATTAATGATGCTACTTAGCTGACCTTAAAATAGGCATATTATCCTTGATTATCTGGGTGGGCCTGGTATAATCACAGGGTCTTTACACATGGAAGAAGGAGAGAGAAGAGTCAGTATCACAGTGTTGTGATGCAAGGAGGAAGACTCAACTGGCCACAGCTGTCTTTGAAGATGGTGGGCTTAAGAGCTAAGGGACGTGGGCAGTCTCTAGAAGCTGGAAAAGGCAACAAAATGGATTTTCTCCTAGCTGCTCCAGAAGGAATGCAGTCCTGCTGAACACTTCATTTTAACCAAGGGAAACTCATTTTGGATTTCTGAGCTCCAGAACTAAAAGGTAATAAATTGGTGTTGTTTCGAGCCACACAATTTGTAATAATTTGTTATAGGAGCAATAGGAAACTAATATAGGAACTCACCTAGGTCCCTTGTCCCCTTCCGTTGCTGTACTCCTGGCACTCTGTCCTTGGTTCTGATACTGCAGAGTCAACCACCCAAGTGGGGATTTGATGGGAGTCACAGTATCACAGTACTACATTGATGGGTGCAAGACTGACCCAAGAGATGAGGCTGGAGCTCAAGAGTCATGATCTGCAGGTGCAGGAGTCAGTCACTCAGAAGAAGAAAAGAACTATTAATATAACACAGATCCCCATAGCCACATCTTACTCCAGTCCCCTGCCTCCTGGAGGATATACTAAGCTTCCCCCGCATCCATATTCCACTTTGGTGGATCATGGTGAGGTTGTTAAAGTCTGGAAGGTTAAAATGACTTTATAAATTGAAGAGACTATTTAAATAAAGATAAACAAAATGCCAACTACTGAATTCACATTTTCTACCATCTTGTGTTGACGAAAGGGAGAATAAATTAAAAGTAAATATGCTAATTTTCTTGGCATATTTGAATATAATGCATTAATTTTCAACCAACATAAAATAAATAATCCTCTGTGACTAGCTAGCTTTCAGTCTTTCCTGAGTCCATGTCTGAACAGAAGATACATTCTTGAAGACACTGAGTCTTTTGAAATCTTCCTTTCTTACATTTGTATTACTTGTGGACTGAATGGGTAGGCAACACTGAACTCATCTCTGAGTCCCCTGTGGGGACCTTCTGTTTAACCCTGAATTTCTTCCACTACAGTCAAACACTTTTATTGAAAAAGAAAAAAACAAGGCAAAGACCCTGTCTCTAAAAGATAACTGAAAATGTAGAGGCTGTGAAGGGGCTCTTTAATTAGTATAGAAAACCGTAAGAACTCAGGGATTTGGAATCTGAGGTCTTTAGAAGAGGATCGTTTCAATTTTGCAAAGTAGGGAACTTTTCATCCCTTATTAGTCTTAGGCCTCTAAACTTAGGATAACAGGATTATCTATTACATAGAGAGATAAAAATAGAGGAATTAATAGAATATAGTTTACCTCCTCCACCTGATTATCCTAGTCCCTTTGGATGCTTGTTAAAAACATAGATTCCTCAGTCATGCATATTCAATCAGGATCTCCAAGGGAAATCTCTTGGATATTTTTTAAAGTTACTTGAATGATTTTGATCAACAGCCACTTTAGAATCATTGTCTTATTTCAAAATTTGAATTATGGCCAACCCTAACTAGAGAAAAAAAATTGACAGTTTTTAAAATACAGAAATATTTTAACCAACAAATCATTGACAAAATTAGTATAGTGTATCACCCAATTTTCTTCTTGGACATTTTAGAAGGACTTCTATTGACATTAAGGTAATTCTATTGTTGTTCAAAGGAAGAAATTGGACCTGGGTTGGAATATAATAGGTTTGGGTGAGTACCCAAAAAATATTTCTTCTGCAGGGGGGAAGCTTAGAAGCATACTAGAGTTTTCAATATTGAAATAATTATCATGAAAACATCATTGTGGTTTATGAATAAGTCAACTACAACTTGTATTTTAAAACCCCAGAGCTATTTTCTGAAATTCCCTTCTGAAGCTTAGGGGAAACCATATAATCCTGGAAAATGTGTATCATCTGAAAGTGTGTTAACTACTTAATCTTAAGCCTCAATAATTTACTTGCAAATATAATAGAAGAAGGGTATTTGGAATGACAGGTACATATTAAATTTCAGGACGAAACCTTTCAACACTAAAATAATGAGTACATACACCATTTGCTGTTAGAGGTCAATTTGTTTTTAGTGGAACTTATTTTCTAATGAGTCAACATTATGTCATTTTTAAAACATGTCACATGACTTAAGTCCTAAGAAACACACATAGGATTATTCAAGTCCTCAAAAATTTGTATTTTTATGAGGATTTGCCTCCTGGGCTTCTAAGAAAGTGTTACATTTGTACACAAGTTAGAAATATTTTTAATCTTAAATGTTACTTATTCATAGTTAAACTTTGAACTAATTTAGCTCCTTGGAAAATGATGTGTTTTGAGCCATCACTGAGTTAATCCAAAGGAAAAGGGATTTATTCGTAACTTGGAGTATCTCTATAGAACTTCTATTCTTGAATTCAGTCACAGAGAACCAGTCAATTTTCCAAAGTATAGGCTTCTCCATTCATTTAAACATTTATAAAGCTTTCTCTCTGCCTGGAATTGTCTGGACATTTAGTCCCTGGTTAACACCAGCCCATCCTTTACTCTGAAGCTTTATTTTGGTCTCCATTTCCTCATGCAAAACCTTCAATAACCCAGGGCTGGGCATGATGCTGTTCTACCATCCCATAGTATCTTGTTTCCTCCTGGGGAAGAAGTTGCCACGTGGAATCATAACTGCATCTTTATTTGCATCTCTTCCACATAGTCTTTGTGCTTCTTGAGGTCAGGGGTTGTTTTCTAGTGCAAACTGGTGCCTAAGTCTTCATAGATATTTATGTATGGACTGATGAATAGATGATAGGTTTTTCCTTCAAGGGCAAATAAGAATTTTAAAAAAACCATTTTATACTTACTTTATAGGTTTGTATTGATTTTAATTTCAATTGCTACAGAAGTACAAGGGAATATTTTTATGTAATTAACTCATTCCCTGTGTTAGGACTGAGAAAACGATAACCTAAATAAGGCATTTTGATGGACTGGACTAAAGAAGCAGCCTCAAAGTCTCTCTGACCTTCCCCTTTAAGCACAGGGAGGGATTCTCTCTAGAATTTCCTTATCAGACTGAGGAAACTTTTTTCCAAAAGAAATGCAGTTGTCTTGAGACCCTCTTCTGTAGAAATCTCATCAAATAACCAGGAACAATTAACCACCAGAGAAGGTAAGTGACGAAAAGTCACTCATCACCAGGTCCAGATAGACTTTTCATTTATTCTTTAGAGGGCAGCTCTGAGAGATTACCTGGGAGACTTTACCTACATATTAAAGCAGCCTTTTTTTCACAATGCAGTTCTGCCCCTCACCTTCCCTTAACTTATTGGTACCATATTCATTCCCCCTAAAAATCATTTACTACCACTCGAAATTGCCACGTTTCCCCCATTTCTTCTTCCTCTATGAGAAAGGTATGTAAGCATCTGGACCTCACTGGGTTATTGGGTAATCCTTCTCTTGTGATCTTCTCCCACATGGTAATAAATTTGTATATATTTTTCTCCTATTCATCTGCCTATTGTAAGGTCATTTGCAGCAAACCTTCAAAGGGTAGAGGGAATGTTTCCCTATTTTTCCCTACCCTTGATTTTATTGCAACTATATATTCCAAGTTCTGTACACCTCCAATGTCACCTCTTTAGTGTAAGCCATTATGTTCATTTTCTGCCTGGACTAATACTGCCATGTTTCACTTCGATTTCCTGCCTCCTTTTGTCATTCCACTGCTTACAATCACTAGCATCACAAAGACCTTAAACAAGAATCCAAAATCCAAAATCCCTGACGCCCTATACAAACTGGTCATCATTACATGCCCAATCACAATTTTCATGCCATTCAACCTCCACACTTTTACCATCCTGTCTTCATTCAAAAATTCTGAAACCTCTGAATTGAACACCTTTCCTTACTTCCTTCCCCTTCCCTATCCAGCTTAAACATTAGTTTATCCAAGCGGGAGTTCTTCTCTGCTTTATCAAGTATGTTTTCTCTTTCTCTGCTTTTCTATTATTTTATTTTATAACATTCATGATAAGTTGTCTTTTTATTTGGTTTTATACTTTTTTAAATGTAAATATTAGTTTAAATATTAAGCACCCATTGATAAATATTAACCTAGTTTCATATGTTTTGGCTTACAGAAATAAATCACTATATGCTTACAATGTTCTACTTTAGTATACCAACTCACTTAATACTCTTAACATCCCCATGATGGAGGTAATTGACTCTATTTTACAAATGTAGACAATGAGGTTTAAAGAGTTTATGTACATGGAGAAAGCTGCAGAGCAAACAACAGAAGAGAAGCAAACAGAACAGAAGCAAAGATTCTCATCTCAGGAAATTTGCTGCTCCTATACTATGCACCACCTTCCACGTAACTCTCATTCATACAGGCTGAAAGTGGGACCTCTGTGACAGTAATAACTGATATTTATTGAATGTTTACTCTATTCAAAGAATTATTCTAAGAATTTTACATGTACTAACTCATTTAAGCTCACAAAAAAGCTTTATGAGACAGGCACATGACCAGTTTTGTTTTAGAGATACACAAACTGAGGCTAAGTTAATTGCCCCAGATCACACAGCACAAATGCTGTGAAGGGCTATTAACTGCTAGAATGTATTTGCTAAGTACACATACACACCCTGATTATTGGGAAATGGAAGAAGACAAGATGCCCGATGTCATAATATTTCTATTTTTGGTTAGTATAGTATAATATTGATATACTTTCTCATTTAAAATGATGTATTACAGTTCTTCCTATTTTATTTGAATTAAATCCTGGGCTATGTGTAATCATTATATATATATGTATATATTATTTTATTTATGTATATATACACACACATAAACCATAATGTCTAACAGACATGCCTCACATACAGTGGCATTTATCTGTCATGAGAGCTTTAGAGAACATGCTAGAAAAACTTCTAGGCTTGAAATTTGAACTTTGAAAAAAAACTGTAAATGTCATGGGCATATTTCTTTTTCTCTACTTGCTTATCCTGTATAACAAAACTGAAATATTTGTCAGCATTGCCCATCATAGTATTATATCTTCCAGGTTGGGTTGGGTTGGTTCATTGATTGAGACAAGATAATCTGGACCTGAAGAAAAGTTTAAAAATTAAATATCTTAAATTCTTTAACACTTAAGATGTGATCCATAGTTCATCATGATTCTCTCATAGCATGGAGTTTTCAAAAGTTAATTAATTTATTATTCAGATTCAGTTAAAAGCTAGATGTTCTCTTTCTCTGTCTGTCTGTCTCTCTCTCACATACACACACACAGATAAATCCAGAGACAATGGATGTCAAAACACAACGTTATTAAGATGTCAACTCCTCCTCAGATGATCCATAAAATCAATGTGATCACATTCAAATAAAATTATATTGTTTTTGCTATAACAAAATGTATATACAAATCTATCTGGAAAACTAGAAAAATGGAGGATAGCAAGCAATATTTTAGAAAAAATGCTTTGTTCACTCAACGAATATATATGGAGGGCTTACTTGGCGTTAAGCCGAGGGACCAATAAAGTCCTTAGTCTTGTGGAAGTGACATACTAGAACTTCAAACTTATAAAATAAATGGTTAAAAATACACATACTATAATAGTTTCTAAGAGTGGTAAATGATAAAAACTATAATGTATGAAAATGCTAGAGAGTAAGCAAAGGAGCTTGGAGATGACTCCAGTGTGGGTGGTTAGAAAGCCTGTCTGAGGAAGCTGAGACATAAGTGACAAGAAGTCAACAATGAAAAGCTTTAGGACAGTAGTTCTCATATATGAGTCAAGAACCTTGAGACCCTTCCAGGAAGTCTACAATGTAAAAATTATTTTTATAATAATATTAATATGCCATTTGCATTTTTCACTTTAATTCTCTCAGAAGTGAACAGCCGAGTTTTCCAGAAGCTACATCTGATGATGCCATTGTTCTTAATGAGTAATAAACTATCCGCTTGTGTATTTTCTATTTTCTAGAATTTTCTATAATAGTGGGTTTAGCATATAAACCTGTTTTCAGAGATTACCTGAGTTTGATTCTGGCAGCACTACTGTGTTTCTAGCTATTTATTTTAGTTTATGCCTGCTATTATTTCTATAAACTAGTTATCTTCCAATAAATCATTATTTTGTAATAGTTGCAATCCTATTTTGCAATATTTTTATTTTTTTCAAAAATTTTAAATTTTAAAATTTTATTTAAGGTTATTTATATTTTGAACTTAATGTTTTATTAAATGATAAAATAAAAATTATATGTTCTTTGTAGATAGATGAATCATTGTCTTTAAAAAGAGAGATTAAAGATGGTTTCTTAATCCATAACTGTACTGCACAAAATTGATATATCAAGGAGTTCTCTGAATCATGAGAAGGACCCTACTCACGAGAAAGTGGGTGAAAATGGAAATGAGCAACAGAAATATGATTAAAGCCATATTTACCTTGGAGTTATAGATATTAATATTTTAACTTATTTTGTCCTATACAACAGAATATTTCAAATAGATTTAAGTTGTGGCATCATTTTGAGACCAGTCATTCAGATTTTAAAGAAAAATGAACTAAATATTTAATGTAAATATGATGGATTCTAAAAGCCAAACATTGTTTATTATAGCTTTTCAAACAAGAAATGGAAAAGCCACTGAGCATTTTACTAGGTGGAGTGTATTGCATAGTTTGGGAAATGCACAGAAAAGCTGAGAGACTAAGATAACATTGTTGAAAGCCTGCTGGATGAAAAGTCAGTAAAAGAAATCATAGTGAGCCACTTTCCAATGATATGTTAATTCATCACAATAAGAATGTATACAAAACCTGAAGATTGAGCTAATATATCTTTAGAATTGTACTTTTGCCTTAGAAATGAACAAATCTATAGGTGACTATGGCTGAATAGCCACTTTTTTTTTAATGGAGCACCATTTTTAAATAAAAATGTGACTGACATACAAATTATGATCTGTCAGATATTTGGCAAATATATTCTCAAAAAACAAAGTGCATCTTTCAGTTCAAGAAAAACAATTGACAAGAGCTGACCAAAGAACTTTTAAGCAAAAATTAGAATTTTGGAAACCATATTAGAAAATGTTCCTTGATATGATATCAGTTTTACATTGCAACTAACCTTTAAGAAACAAATATTTGTTGAGTTTTGATGTTGTAGTAAATAAGAGTAGTTAAAATTACCTAAAAAAGTTATTAATATACTTTTTTCCAATTAAATACCTATGTGTGGTTAGACTTTCTTCATAGTACGAACCGAAGCAACATATCACAACATATTGAACAACGCAGCAGGTATAAGAATCCAGCCCACTTTTATTAATTAATATATTAAATATATTTGCAAATATATAAGGCAGTTGCATTCCTATTGCTATGCATTTTTAAATGTAGGCATTTCAATAAAAATGTTATCTATATCAACATGAAATGTATCCATTATTTTTACCTTAATGAATTACTTAAATACTTACAATGTTTCTCAGTTTTAATTTTGAATGTGGTAAATACAGATAGATGCATCCTACATACATCTTTGGGGTCCTCAAAATGTCAGTAATTTCTTAAGAACATAAGGAATCCTGTGAACAAAATGTTCAATAACTGCTGGTCTGTGGGAGCAGCATCTGAGTCAGAGAGAACAGCAGGTAAAGACCCTGAGGTGGGAAGAGACTCGGCTTATCTGAGGGCCAGGGTAAAGGGCAGAGTGGCCAGAGGCTAAGGGAGAAGGAGGGAAGAAAATGGCACCAGGGAGTTCAGCCCTGGTCATATCCATTAAGGTCCTATAAGCCTGGAGTTAAGCAATAAAGAAGGGATAATGGCACTACCAGATATTACTTAGGAAATAAAACATTAACAGTGAGCTCACAGAAATTCTCAGCTTGATCATATTCAAACTTCAGGAAGGAATGGTGACACTGTATTCTCATAGACCACTGGTGGGAGTGATATTAGAACAAAATTTTGAAGGCAATTAGATAATAACTACAGAATCTTAAAACATGTGTATTCTTTTCTTTAGAAATCTCGCTTACTTTTGGAATTTTCCTTAAGCTATGTTGCATACATTTTGCTCAATACTGCATTTGTTGTCATGAGAAAAGAGGGATCATATCTCCCAAAAGCAAATTTATGAGTGCTACATTACCTAAGTGAAGAAGTTATCTTAGTGCTGAGCTATTTGAATTATCTTATAGGCTGTCCTAAAAAGGGAAATGAAATGCTATTGTGTATACAGGACTTGTCAGAAATATCCCAAGAAAATCTAAACGGCAATTACTTCTAGAAAGTGAGATTGGAGAGTCAGCTGAATAAGGGATAATTTCACATTTAACTTTATATCGCACTATGCTGGTTAGTGTTTTAGCAAATTGTACCATTCATGTGTATTTTTATAATGAAAACTTATTAATACAAATATATAACAGACCATATCATTGATAACTATGAAATATACTTGTCCCATGTAAGATACCAAAAAAATGGAGGCAATTGTAGAATGAGTTTAAAAATATATACTAATATGAGCATAAGGACTATAGAGATGAAAAATAGTTTTGTGGCTCATAGGAAATGATAAAATTAAGAATTAGAATGAGATTAATGTGAGGGAAGAAAAAGAAATTCAAATCCCTCCTTTATTGTCTTATTTGAAAGTATAAATCACTTGCTCAAGAGGTGTTTTCATTTAAAACGTGTCCATTGAGATAAGCAGAGTGGACAGAGCAGGTACAACCAATGTAAAGAATAAAATTCCATTGTATGTAACAGGGCTTTCCAAATTATAAGAGAAATCAAGTGCTCAATAATAAACAATTAACAACTACATTATGGAACATTGATATAACAGAATTTCATGTAGCAAATAAAAATGACATTAAAAATAATACTTAATGATATAGAAAAGTATCCACAACTTACTGTTATATGAAAATGGATATAAAACTACAAGCATAATGTGATAATATTTATGTGAAAACCAAAGTGTCCATGTGTTTGTGTTTGTACACACACACTAAAAAAAAACACTGAAAGATGGTTATTTTCTTCTTTTCTCCCAAAAGTATTCTCCAAAGGGGTTAACATTTTTATTTTATTTTATTTTTTTTCTCCTGCAAGTCCAGTACTGGGTTCACAATAGGGTGTGTAAAATAATCACAACTTTCCTCATTATCCTTGCTGGTCTCAGGTAACAGAGGAAATCAAGCAGGCAAGCTGAACGGAGGCAACACAATCATTTATACCTGTGCTCTGATGAAACACATTCCACCTCCAACACCCATTACCATCAATGATGCGAATCTCCATTTTCCAGGGTGGAAAGTTCACACCTTAACCAAAAGTTCTGAAGTGTAGATGTGGCTATATGTGTGTGATATACAGGCAAGAAACTATCGCTCAGTTAACACTTGACTTTTTCAAAAATTATTGCCTACTTAATATTCTGCTTTTTCTCAATTAATAATAATCTTGTTTATAAAATATTTTTTGATTGAATTAACTACCTTGTCGCAGCTCCATCCTGTCCATCCTCTTCCCAATGAATGGAGATGTTCATGGTTTTATTCTTGCATCTATTTGTTAGGTGACTTTTAGCAAATTAATTAGGCTTTCTGAATCTCCATTTCCACTCCTGAAAATATGGGAATAACACATATTTTAAGAATTTTAAAGCATGAAATTTAAAGTAAGAAATCTGAAAATTTTGAGAATAAAGCATAGTATGTATTAGATACACCGAAAGCATTAATTTCATTTCTTTCTAATATACCCTGGAAATATATTTTGAAATGTGTGAGTTATTCAATTATTGGTCTGATAGAACTGATTTTATTAAAAAATATATGCTGACAATATCAGCTTCAAAATGAGCTAAATCCAATTTAATGCATTTAAAATCTGGTATAGACATTGCCACACATTTATTGTTTTATAAAGAAAAATCTTAAGGAGAAGGTAGGTGGAATTTTTCAAACATGATCTCAGATTATAGAAATTGATGCACTCAAAATTAATACTTATAGTAGTTTTGACAATCCCCATATAAGAAGACCATGTAATTATATTTGATTGGTTTCTTTGTCTTTTTTTCTTGGTTGCTTTTATTTCCTTTATTAAAAAACTGATGCCTATCAATTTTCTTAAAATAATAACGACAAAATTTTTATGCCTGTGCATCATCTTCCAATTCCATGAGTTAGTTTCAAGAACATTACCTTTTCTTTTTCAATAGTTCTATTACAAAAATAAAGCATTTATTCTAACAGTCTTTTTTTCAAGCAATTGCAGTATTAGTATTAACTTTCCACAGGTCTCATTGCTAAAGAGTGGTATTGTTATTTTAAAAAGGGAAAAATTTACAATGTGGCAACTTTTATTAAAATGTGTGGTTGTAAGAGTACTTATAAACCTGAGGAAATGAACATTCTAGAGGAAAAAAAAACTCATAAATACAACCGATAAAAATCACAAAATAAAATAAACAAGGACTTGAGTAGATCTCTCATTTGCTGAAAGCATGCATCAGGAACTGACAATGAAAGATATATTAAACCAGGCCATTGGGAGATCACAACTTTGAATACCTTTTAAATTTCAAAAAAAAAAAATCACTAGCATGCAATGAGAAAATGAAATATTATTGCCTTGTGATATTTTTAGTGTACATTTGTTTTTTTTCTCTGTTCTTTTATGTTTTTTGGCATTAAGCTATAGAATGCTATCCCCAAGTAAGGTTTTGGGTGAATTCCTAAATGAAATCCACAAAATAAGAAACAGGCAAGACATTGTTGATTAGTTCCAGACTAGAACAACATAAAAAGAGTCCCCTTAGCATAAGAAGTAAACTCAAAATGTTGATATTTCTCATTTTTAATCAGGTGTATATGAAGCATTTTTTTATATTTCAGAAACCAATGTAAGTTACTCTCATGGCCATAAATTAAATTGGTCCAAGTAAATCAATATAGATTCCAAGAGTGAGAAACAAAAAGGATTCAATTCCTCCGAGTCTGCTCATTTGCATTTTCCTCAAATTATTTGCTCTGTATATGATTTATAAGACTTTTAGATGAACATGACAGTTGGCTGAGAAAATTGCACTTAATTGTTGCCACAGCCACAGAAGTAAAGAGGTTTGTAAGAGAAATGTTCTCACGGTGAGCAGCCTCATTTGGAGCTGGACTTAAATCAATCCTTGGTTAAAAGCTATGGTATTTGAGCTAGTTAAACATGCATCTTTCTCCCATTCCATAGGGAATGGACTGGGCTGTCCTTGCTCCCCACGTCCACCTGCACTTCGTTAGAGAGCAGAGTGTTCACATGCCACACCACAAGATCCCCACGATGACATAACTCCATTCAGACACTGGCGTGACTGGGCTGGGTCCCCCCCGATTCCGTTCAGCTCTTGTATCACTAAGAATCTGGCAGCCAGTTCCGTCCTGACAGAGTTTACAGCATATATTGGCGGATTCTTGTCCACAGTGCATCTGCTTTAAGAATTAACGAAAGCAGTGTCAAGACAGAAAGGTAAGTGCTGTTTTAACTGTAGCACTGGGGATGCTGACTGTTTGGGATAGCATTTGCTGTAACAGGAACAGAAAAAATTCCAGAGCAACTTTGCCAATTGCTATTCAACAGCAAATCCACAGTTTTGAGTATTTATTTTCACATTTTGTTTAATGTGCTTTCCATGATTTATGGATTTGAGAGAAATTTTATGCAATATATGTTGTTTTGCTTGGCAAGGGAAGTTACAAAAGTTTCAAGGTTAGAATGAGAAAATAGTTAAAGTAGACACAGTGAAAAGGTATAGAAATTAAGATGTTTTTTATTTATGCTAATTAGTTATAGACATTAGTATTGCTGGAATCTAATATTGGAGCAAAGAAAGGTCATTTCAATAGGCATTCAAAACATTTCGCAATAAATATAGTGTGAGAATTTGTTATAATTTACAATAAACATTCTATGTTGTTACAAAAAGTGAACTAAAGGACTTAGACACTTTTATAGATCACTTGTTTTTATTTTGTTAATTTTAAAGATTTGTTTTTGGATGTATGTCTTAAGGAACATGTTTTAAAGAAATTCTGGAAAATGATTTACTTTTTGGAAACAGCATTTTTTCTATAACCACAGGTATTTGAACAAACGAGGGGAAGAACAGTGTACTTTTGCCTCATAGTGGACTCATTATATGGTTATAAACTTTCATTGAATTTAGAGCCCTCGTTTTACTCTGCCAAAAATATGGAAGCTTTTTTTCATTACTATTCAATACTCACATTATAGTTACCAGGAGTATTTTGGTGCATACTCAATTTAAAATAGCTTATTAACGAAGCAAGACAAATCTTTATAGTATTAATATCCTGTATCTTACAAAATAATCCTAGGAGTATGTCATCATGTTCTTTTTAGTGCTATGCAATTATTATCATGGCCAAGTTCTGTCAAGTAAATGAAATGCCTCCATCACAATCTTAGGGAATAATTTACTAAGAATCTGGCTGCCTATTACATAATGTCAGCAATCAAAGTATTTCTAACAACTTCTTTTAGTGTTTCATCTAATAAAATAGACTGTCTTAGAATTCCAAGTTGAAGCAAAGAAAAGATGTTTTTAATTTCTAATCCCAAAGATCCTACTTATCCCAAACTACTGTGATCCAAAAGCTTGTATCATACTTTCACAGGAGGACACAATATTCTATATTATCTAACAGAATGTGAATCCTTCTTCACATTTCTCTTCCAGGGCTACCAACTTCACTTGAGCCATAAACTCTTCATTCTGTAAAAGTCCATCTCTTATATCTTGATTTTCCTTTACCTAACTGTGAACTTCCCCCAAGAAAATGAAATGGGCTTTATTGAGCCTCAGCTTAGAAACATGTTAGAAACATGTTAATATGAGAAGATAACTATTACAAATTATTTTTAATTTATATTCTCAATTGAATCTTTTCCTAGATGGTCCCTCTATCTAGTGTTAAATATAAAAGTTTTTTTAATTCCTACCTCTCTCCCACCTGCATTCTGAGAGGCCATTGAAATCTAGATAAACAAACCATTTCACCTTAAATTTTGACATGAAGAAGGTAGAGAACTCGTGAGTTATTGAGAGAGACTAGTACTTTAATTCAAAACTTGGAAAAGAATATCTTACTCTACCTGTTGTATCTCTTTTTAGATTTAAAAATTCTTAGAATGTGTGTGACATTTCCATGATTAATAAACATTAGTTTTACTAAAACTAGTTTACTAAATATTAGTTTCAGAACATAATTTTGCAGTGTTCTTAAAAGTATGGAATGTTAAACAAATCTTGAAATAATATGCATGCTCACCAGCACCAAGAATTTTGTTCCCCTTCCTCAGAACCAACAATCACCAGATACTTTTAAAGGAATGCATCCCCTCTACCTCCCCCACACATAATAAGGACTGCTTTCCTCCAGGCAAAACCACAGATTGCCCATGTTCTTAGGAAGGATCTTAATGAGATATTTTAATGATGTCGAATGGTAGGGTAGAGTGTACAGCTTACAACTGTCTTCTCATTTTCATTTCTTCTGGTTTCGAGGGATGTTCTAAAGCAGTGGTCTAATATGGTGGTCAGTGAGCACCGCCCAGAAACCTTTTGCAGGAAAACATTTAATTAAGGAAGGACCTAAAGAAATTGACTGAAACAATTAGGGCTGTCTCTCCCAGAAGGGGGCGCTTGTGTATGCAGTTTAACCTGAAACCTGTTCACCCCAAAGTTGTAAACATACACCTTCATCCTCAAAATGTAAATGAAAATTAAAAGACATCTTTAGATGTACTACAGAAGTTGATAAAATAACAAAATGCACATTTTCTAATGCATCGTGTTGCAAATTGAATTTCCTTTTTTTTTTTTTTTGAAAGCCTACTATTTTATAATAAAAAATGTTTCCTCTTTATTTAGGATTCAAATCATTTGCCAAAAATGAATCTAAGTGCATTTGCTCTCTTCTTGGCTTTAATTTGGGGTGCCAGTGGCCAATACTATGATTATGATTTCCCCATGTCAATTTATGGGCTCTCATCACCAAACTGTGCACCAGAATGTAACTGCCCTGAAAGCTATCCATCTGCCATGTACTGCGATGGGCTGAAATTGAAGAGTGTGCCGATGGTGCCTCCTGGAATCAAATACCTTTACCTTAGGAATAACCAGATTGACCATATTGATGAAAAGGCCTTTGAGAATGTAACTGATCTACAGTGGCTCATTCTAGATCACAACCTTCTAGAAAACTCCAAGATAAAAGGGAGAGTTTTCTCTAAATTGAAACAACTGAAGAAGCTGCATATAAACCACAACAACCTGACAGAGTCTGTGGGCCCACTTCCCAAATCTCTGGAGGATCTGCAGCTTACTCATAACAAGATCACAAAGCTGGGCTCCTTTGAAGGACTGGTAAACCTGACCTTCGTCCATCTTCAACACAATCAGCTGAAAGAGGATGCTATTTCGGCCGCTTTAAGAGGTCTTAAATCGCTGGAGTACCTTGACTTGAGCTTCAATCAGATGACCAAACTGCCTTCTGGCCTCCCAGTATCTCTTCTGACTCTCTATTTAGACAACAATAAGATCAGCAACATCCCTGATGAGTATTTCAAGCGCTTTAGTGGGCTGCAGTATCTGCGTTTATCTCACAATGAACTGGCTGATAGTGGAATACCTGGAAATTCCTTTAATGTATCATCCCTGGTTGAGCTGGATCTCTCCTATAATAAACTTAAAAGCATACCAACTGTCAGTGAAAATCTTGAAAACTATTACCTGGAGGTCAATGAACTTGAAAGTAAGTAGAAAATTGTGCCTGTGTTTGATTTATGTACCCTCAAGTTTTAAATGGCTAAGTTGCCTCCGGCTCCATTAAAAAATAAAAATAAAAATGCCAACAAAATAACCTACTACTTCAAACATAAAAGAATTCTAACTCAACTATATCTCCAATATCTAGCCTTTCTTTGGCGTGTCCAGATAAGGAACAATTAAGATCATAGAACTTAATATCTAATTCCTTCAAATTGAATATTCTGTGCTAATTTATCCTGTTGTCTTATCTCCTGATATTTATCTTTTATTAGTTGCCTCCTTTAAAACTTAGATTTGTGTCCTACGTTTTTTTTTTTTTTACAAGATCTGGCTAAGAAAGGAATAAACAAGTTCAGAAGGGGCACAGTTGGCAGAGACTTTCAAGTCGTCTTCCATAACCCCAGAGAAGCCCATACATCCTAATGTTCTTCCTTGATAACTATTACTTGGAACTCAACATGTTACTCTGCTCTCATGATCATCACCTACCTCTGTGATCTCTGTTTTGGTGTGTGTGGCCTCCACAGTGTTCTGACGAGGGCTGTGAGAAAGATTAAGGAGGGAAGGAATATGAAAAAATACAGTATTACAGAGCCCCTTTTCTTATATACAGCCCTTCTCCTCATTTGATGTTCCAGTTCCTCTTTCCTTCTCCTGCAGCCATAGTTTATTTTTCATTTATCTTCTCAATGGAGGTTAACCTCATTCACTTAGATTATTTATGCACTTATCTGGTCTTCTGGGACAATTTTCAACTCAAGCAATACAGATTCAGGTGGGAAATTGAAATTCATAATTTCCCACCTTACTCTAACACAGTTTGGCAGAAGAGAAAAGCCAATTCATGGACAAGTGTTTTAAATGAAAAATCAGGTAGGAAATGTTGATTCACATATAAAGCAATTATATATGCAAAATAATCTATTAAAATTAAACATTTTCATCTGCCGCAAATTTCTTTTCTTACCATAATGAATAAAGATATTGCTATCAGAAAAAATTACAGCATACCTTACAAATATGACACTTTATTATTCTTCAATGGTTTCATGTAACTGCTAGTAGAGTTGGGGTGTTCTCACGAAGGAGATGAAGATTGCCAACTCTGAGGCACCACGTGTTATTCATTGTATCTGGAAAGCAGTCAAGGTAGGAGTTGGTGCTGTTTGACTGTCACACAATATACACTCAAGCTAACATAGTGAAACTCCTACGGTTGTTTCCAGTGGAAAATTCACTATGTGGCAATATGTGATCCCACATTATAAACATGTGTGGTCAAGAGGTAGGATTCTCTGACAGACCAAAATGCTAAAGGAATTTGAGATGATTCAGGGCTGAAGAAATCCATTAGATTTTGTGGGTAGAGGTTAGCCACAGGAGTAGAGCTACTTCTTTCTCTGAAATAAAAAAGAAGAAGGATACAGATGCAGGCACATGTTGAAGTATACACGATATGAGTAAAGGATGGAAGAGCCAGTGTGGAAGATGGGAAAGGTGGCTTCTAGGAGAAAGGCCAATAGGAAGTTAGTGCTAAGCTGAGACAGAAATCGCAGTGCCCAGCACACAGTGGTCATTTGGATGACCTTCTTTCTCCTTGACATTGTCAGGTACTCTTGTTTGTCTTTGCATGTATCTCCTCAACTTAGGTCATCTTGCCAGACAATTATCATCCATACCAACTGTCCACATTCCCTTACTATAAAAAGAGTCCTTCAAATATTTTCTAATATTAGGAAATATGTAGCCAAAAAATGTTTTCATATTTCATATTTCAAATCTGCAATTCTAAGCATTAACCTAATCACAGATCTTCCTAATGTGGGAAAAGAGAACAAAATTTAAAGGACATCAGTAATCATTTAGGACATACTATGTACTGGTACTGTCTGAAATGCTTTGCATTCCTTAATTAATTTAATCTTCATGCAGCACAGTGAGATAGCTGTGTTATCTCTAACAGGAAAATCAGATAACTGTTCCAAGGTCACCCACCTGCGAAGTGGCAGAATCCCAATATAGGCCTATGCCCATCTTCTTTCCACTGTTCTATACTTTCTCAAAAGTAGGTGTCATAGAAAGATTCCTGGAATTAAACTGAAGAGTTAAGGCAGCATCTTGAAGGAAAGGGGTACAGTGAATTTTAGTTTCCCCTGGAGTCATTGTTAACTGGAGTTTGAGAATGAAACAGAAGAAAAAAAATGAACCCAGGTGGTGTACATTTCATGATTTGGTTTTTGCTTTGGAGTTGTCCTACTTGATAATATTATAGACTTGAAGAATTTTTCAAATTATTATTTTAAGCCAGTGTACTAAAAAATGATTAAAGTTTTTTATTCTTTGATTTCCAGAGTTTGATGTAAAGAGCTTCTGTAAGATCCTGGGACCATTATCCTACTCCAAGATCAAGCATTTGCGTTTGGATGGCAATCGCCTGAACGAAGGCAACTTGCCACCTGATATGTATGAATGTCTACGTGTAGCAAATGAAATCACTCTTACCTAATATCTGCTAATTCCAACTATTTTGAGGTGTAACCTGGAGCAACATTTTATGGTTACTTTTCTGTGTGTTGGTTTTCATTGTATCCATTTTTTGTTGCTGTTTATTACTTCCATGAAATTTAAACTCTTAGGGAAAATGTTTTGTAAACATTTATCCCTTTTTCTTAAAGAAAAGATGAAAGGCAGGCCTATTTCATCACAAGAACATACACATACACACAAATAGAAACCAAACTCAATACTTTATTTGTAAATTTAGTGTTTTCTGTATCTCTACTGTCAAATGATGTGCAAAGCCTTCCACTGGTTGCATGGAGGTCAGCTAAGTTTTATAATCCTTAAATCTTAACTTAATGTGTCCAAAAGCATGGACTACATACATATGGATGTTTACTGTCTTGAACCAAATTATCTTGACATGTTCAAATTTGTTTAGTTAAGAAATAGGTGATATATTTTGAGACCAATAATTCTGCAAAGTACTAGACCAAATTTATGAAGCCACATGAACTTAAAGTATTTTAGTATTAATAATTTGTATATGTACCAAGTATAATTTTCTTTTCTAGAATTTTTTCCACTCTAAGTCATGTAATATGTTTCTTTTTGATTATTTGCATGTTATGGTTAACAAGCTAATAGTAAAATAAAAAACAGCAAATGGCATCAGTGTTTGACTTTTTGTGAAATTCATATGTCCCATATATAAAATAAATAAAAGAATAGATTAGAATTCAAAAGAGAATGTCTAGCCTGTAATATTTTGCTAATGTGAACATAGAATTTTCCACTAAAATTTGTCTGCTTCTAGCATTTACTTACAAGGAGTTTTTGAACACATCTTATAGTGTGTAATTAGATCTCACAACTTGCTTAGTTGTCATTATTCCGATTTTTGTTGTTTTTACTGATTCATATGCAATAATATTCTACTAAATAAGAAGCTTCTATAAGATCTCAACAATCACTGCATGGTTGTTAAGCAAAAATGGTGGATAACTCTCAGGATTAAAAATATATTAAAAATATAAATATGTTTTTGAAAATGATACTTTAAACATGAATTAATCTTGAAGCCAACATATCTGGAACACAAGTTTTTAGTTTATAATACAGTAATAATAGTATTCAGCTTTCTGTAATACTGGTAGCCACAATTCTATACAATGGGAAATAGTAGTGCATATAATTATTAAAAATAACTTCTATTTTACCTAGTTAAAACTAAAACCTATGTTTGGAGCCAAAGGTTCTTACAGAATGTGATGCACTTGTTGAATGCCTTTTAAAAAACAATTTCTAATGATCAATCAGTTCTGTTCTTTGAAAAAAAACTCATTTAATATCCTGATCCACCATAGTTACTCTTCACTACATGTTGCTCTGTCACTTGGTAGCCTGAAATAGTCCTTGAGTGGTTGCAAATTTGCAGTCAAAAGTATGCTTATCCGTATCAGTGCATATGTAGTCAAATGTGTGTCTGAAACAAATGAATAATATCTCTGAAGCATAATATATTTTAAAAGAACATTTTTAGTGAACTCTAGCTTATGGTAAAACGGCCTGTCATCAAAGGATCATCATCTGAACTGACCTGACTGGCAGATGTGTGAGATGTACATTACATTAGGTACACTGTGCATTTTTTATTCTCATGTCTTTTCTACATTAAGGTAAATTCCTTGAGCTGTGATAGCACCCTCAGGTCATTTCTTGGTATAAACTTAAAATCTATTTTCTCTCGACAAAACTGTAACATATAAGAAATGAAAATGAATTTTCCTTCCTCTATGTATAATATTCACCATCAATCTTTGAAAACATATTCTCAAGTAGGTAGTAGATAACGTGACATAAATTCTCTTTTAGAAAGACTGTGATGAACTTAAACAAACTTTGTCTTTATTCTTCTTAAGGAAAACATCTTCTCATCTATCTACATCTTTAAAAGCCTTTGATTTATCTCTATCCAAAGTCCTATGTTATTCTTAAATCTAAAAAGCAAAAACTACAACTTTTGAAACAGCATTCCTTTGGGAGTTAATATTGGTTGACAAGGACCAAATTAAGCACAATGTGACATTTTCTTGTAGAATCATCTGGGATCTGGGAAAGGCACTAGTTAGATCCTGTTTGGGGACAAAGAGGCAACCGTCTGTCTTTTCAGGGCACAGCTGTAGAAGAGGAGCTTCCCACTTGCTCCTTTACTCACTAGGGCAGCACTAGAGAGGTGCTGAGGGAAGGAAATCTGGAGACTTTCTTACCTCCTCTTCCCTCCTCACTCTACCTGTACCCCACTTTGGATAGTGGTTTTCAAAATTTTAAGTGTGTATCTACCATATTGGGGTAGTTTTCCACATTCAGATTATCAGACGCCCTGTCCCAGATATACAGACCCAATACATTATGCAATTTAGGATTCCACATTTTTAAAGAGTATCCAATGGTGATTCTTATGCCAGTGCTTAGTGTAGCTTTTTTTTTTTAAGTACTTAGTGTGATACTATGATGAAGTTATTGAAATCACAAATAAGTTAAAAACCAGAAAAGTACATTTCTCCAGGGAGGCAGAATAGTTGCAACACAGATACATGGTAATAAATATTACTTTTCCATATACTAACTCATTTAAGCTCTCTAGCCCTCAATTTCTTTATCTGTAAGCAAGAAATAAAAAAGCTGATTTCATAAAGATAGCATGAGATAATCCTGCCACCAGACTTGCTTGAGAGTTGTTCTATAACACTTCTTGTCTGCCTGTGTTCTTTTTCCCTTCAAAGTTGCTCAATTGGTACTCTATCAAGAGAGATGGCTTAGGATTCACTTTGATTAAATTTTCAAGAAGGTACCCAGGTACCTGGTTAAGAACAGGGGGAATTTAAAACAGGAGATTCTTTCAACTATGTTAGTAACAACACTGATTTTAATTTTACCTCTTTCTAGATAAACTCCCTGCAAATGGATTAAAGCAATGATACATATAAATTCTTTCTTTCCAAGACTGATTCACTGGAGCCTTAGCTATAATCCCTAATTTGGAGAGAAAATGTGAAAATGAGAAAAGTTCAATTTTTTTTTTCCTCAAGATCTCTGTTTGAAAATTAGGGCTAGCTGGTGCCTTTATGGTGAAGGAGAGCTATAATGTACTCAGGCTTTGAGGTTTGTGAGGAATTATCATGCTCTAATAAGTACAAAAAATACAGAAGAATAATAGACCACTAAATGAGCTAGAGGAATGTTGATTTCTTAGTTAAAAGTTCTTCAACTGATAATAGCTATGTTTTTAGAAATACCATAGAGTTTAAAAGGTTGTCTTTACAAAAGACTATGAATTTTTTTTCTTGTGATCTTTTAAGTTTTGGGCTCCGGTTTTTCCATTGTTGTAATTTTATCATAATGATGGCCTTAGATTTTTCTTTGGTTGGATTTTGCAATCATCATAAATACTTACTGAGCATTTACAAGTAAAAGAAAATGCTCATTTTATTTCAAGGGAACTCCAACTTTACTACCAGAACAAAAAATGTATGTAAAATAAAAATGTTATACAATTTAAAACAGACTTTTAAATGTATGAAATAAATAAAAATACACTTTAAAAACATCTAGCAAATTCCTTTTCCTTTTCACTCATGCATTCAATAGATTTTGTTTCCAGATAAGATGTAAGAAATTGAATTACAAAATATGTAGATAAAAGTAGAAATGTAGGCAACATAAAATGAGTGAGGTCCCATGCATACATCTTAATCTCACTTTAATAGCCCTGTGATTTCACTTCTACTGTGAGGTAGCTTTCAAATTTTGGTTGGTCCAAAGAGCATCATCTATATTTATGTCTTACCCCCTTAAAATGCACCTGCTGTTCTATAAAAAGAAAGAATTGCGTGGTCTGAAAATATTCAAGAGCCTTAGCTCCCGTACCCTATGGAGTGTTATTTCAAATAAACCCCTCTCTATCCTCGCTTCCTCTGCCTTATTTCAAGACTTTCCCAATTTCCATCTACATTTCTAAAGTTTCTTGTATTTTGCCAAACTTCACCATCCACAGTATTGTTACAGTGAGTTTTCTAACATATAAATCTGGTCCTTAATTATTTGCCTATTTAAAACTATTCAATGATGCACCATCGCTTTCAGAATGTGATCCAGGCTCCTCAGAGCAACATACACAGCAGCTCAGGACATCAAAGGCCCTTTGCCTTGTGGTCCTTGGTAACCTCTCTTGCCTCATTTCTTACCAGGTTCTGTCAGGCCTCATCCTATACCATATTGAATTGCTGGAATCATGTCAACCATGCTTATAAGTTCCCATATTGTTTTGCTTGTTCTGGTATCAATGAAAATTTTCCTTTCTTCCTGGAATCCCTTTATGTTCCTTTTGTTCAGAAACACATACATGTATTTCAAGACCCACCTGAGGCTAGTCTGCCCCTTCACCAGAGTACCTCCTCTGAACCTCCTCAGATAGAATTACTATCCTTTATTATAAAAAGAAAATCCATCCAAAAAAAAAATCCTTTATCAAAGTTGTTAAGTTCTTTAACAACTCCCTCCATTGTGCCTCCATCTGTACCTTTTCATTAAGTCTGTCAACAAATATATACATGTATAATTTTTATTAAGCTTCTACTATACTCCAGGGATGGCTTAGGTGCCAGGAACACAGTAGTGAACAAGACCAACAGATCCTTGCCCTAACGAACTTGACATTTATCGGGTATTCAAACAATCAGCAGATAAACACATAGTTTATGATATGATGTCAGGTAGTGATAAGTGCTATGAAGAAAAAAATAAAGTACCTGAAGTGATATGAGGGAAGGGAAAGAGAGGTAATTTTGACTGGATGATAGGGAAAGACATTTTGGGGAAGAGACTTAATTGTAATAATATTTATTTGGACATTTATTTAGGTTTTGTGATATGTTAGCTAATTCAGGAAATGTTCTTTAAGTCTAATTTTAGCTCAATAAGGTACATTTCTACTTAGGAAGGGAGAAAAAAATCAGAATGTGGGATCAGAAACATTTTAAGTGTCGCAGCCCTTATTTGGGACTAGAGCTCTGCTCTCAGAGTGTATGTTATAACAGAGTAAGCTCCCTTGACATTAAGGGGGGTTTAGATGTGTTTACACGTGTGCCTATAAATTTCCTCTTCTCAGTCTTGATAACACATAGGGGCTGGTAATAAGTTCTTAAGATGTGGTTGTGAATAGAATTACTGGAATGAAATTGTGGTGGGGAAGAACAAGTTACAAAGATCAATCTTGAGCTGGGCTTCTTTTAACAACTTCCAATAAAATTTATTTTGTTTTACTCTCTTTAACCTTAGACAGAACATTTCAATTACTTTAATTCACACTGTCACTCACTTCAATCTATTAAATCTGTTTTTTAAATTAAAGCATACTTGACAAATAAAAATTGTATATATTTATAGTGGACAATATGATATTTTGCTATGTATACACACACACATTTTAAAATGCTTAAATAATTAAGCTCACACATCATTTTCTGTTGTGAGAACATTTAAGATCTACTCTGTTTGTAGTTTTCAAGTATACGATACATTATTATTAACTGCAGTCACCATGCTATGGCAGTACTCCTGCAGTTATTCATCCTGTCTAAATGCAACTGTACACTCTTGGACCAACATCTTCCAATCCACCAAACTCCCATCTTCAGACCCTGGCAACCACCGTTCTACTCTCTATGCTTCCATGACTTCTATTTTTTTAGATGCCACATAAAAGTGACATCATGTAGTATTTATTTTTCTATGCCTAACTTATTTCACTTAGCAGAATGTCCCCTGGGTTCATTCATGTTATTAAAAATAATAAGATTTCCTTATTTTTGAAAGTTAAATAGTATTCCATTGAATGCACAGATGCTCCATGACTTACCATAGGATTACAACCTGACAAACCCATCATGAGTTGAAAATGTCATAAGCCAAAAAATGCATTTAATAAACTTTATCAAATACCATAGCTTAACGTAGCCTTCCTTTTACTACAATATGTGCTCAGAATACTTACATTAGCCTAAAGTTGGGCAAAGTAATCTAAAATAGAGAT
Organism: Indri indri; assembly: GCA_004363605.1. Taxonomy (NCBI): domain Eukaryota; kingdom Metazoa; phylum Chordata; class Mammalia; order Primates; family Indriidae; genus Indri; species Indri indri. The sequence goes on from RJWJ010012194.1 coordinate 32,977, forward strand.
TATTTGATAATAAAATGCCAAATATCTCATGTAATTTATTGAATATCATACAGAAAGTGAAAAACAGAGTGACTGTACGTGTCCTCGAAGCACAGTTTCTACTGAATGTGTATCTCTTTTTTACCTTCATCAAGTTTAATAATCTTAAGTTGAGCCATTATCAGTAATGGACTACCTATCTATCTATCTATCTATCTGTCTGTAAGCCACTTTTTAAAAATCCATTCATATATAAGTGAACACTTATATTGATTCCATACCTTGTCTATTGTGCAGAATGTGGCAATGAACACGAGAGTGCAGATATACATTTTACATATTGATTTCGATTTCTTTGGGTACGTACCCAGAAATGAGATTGTGGATCCTATGTTAATTCTATTTTTAATTTTTAAAGAAAACTCCATATTGTTTTTCACAATGGTTATACTAATTTACATTCCCACCAAAAGTGTGCAAGGGTTACCTTTTCTCTACATCTTTGTCAAAATATTATCTTTCATCTTTTTTACAATAGCCATTAACAGATATGGAGGTGATATCACATTGTGGCTTTACTTTGGGTTTCTCTGATGTTTAGTGATGATAAGCATTTATGTATGGCTATGTATATGTGTATATGTGTGTATGTATATACATATATTTTATATCTTTTGGCCATTTGTATGTCTTCTTTTGAGAAATATCCATTCAAATCCTTTGCCTATTCTTTAATTGATTTATTTGTTTTCTTGCTATTGAATTGTTTTGGATATTATATATTTTGGATATTACCACTTATCAAATATTGCAAATATTTTCTCCGCTTCCATAGGTTGTCTCTTCACTATTTTGATTGTTCCCTTTGCTGCACAGAAGCTTTTTAGTTTAATGTAATCCTATTTATCTATTTTTGCTTTCGTTGCCTATGCCTTTGGGGTCATACCCAAAAAATATTTGCCAAGACTAATGTCAGGAAGGTTTTTCCCTATGTTTTCTTCTAGTACTTTTATAGTTTCAGGTCTTATGTTTAAATGTGTTATATATTTTGAGTTGACATTTTGTATGTGGTGTGTCATAATGGTCAAATTTCATTCTTCTTCAGGTGAATATACAGTTTTCCCAACACCATTTATTGAAAAGTCTGCTCTTGCCCCTTGTGTGTTCATGTCATTTTTGAGGAAGATTAATTGATTAAATGCCTGGATTTATTTCTGGGCTCTCTATTTTGTTGTGGTGGTCTATGTGAATGTTTTTATGCCAGTACCATAGTCTTTTGATTATTATAGCTTTATATATTTTGAAGTTAGGTAGTGTAATGACTCCAGCTTTGTTCTTTTTGCTCCAAATGACTTTGGAAATTTGGATTATTTTTTGGTTCCTTACAAATTTTAGGATGGTTTTATTTTATTTCTGTTTAAAAAACTTATTAGTTCTAAGTGGGAATGCTTTCAATTTTTTCCCCATTCAGTACGATGTTGGCTGTGGAATTTTGATGGGGATTGTATTGAATCTGAAGACTTCTTTGGGTAGTGCTATGTTTTAAACACGTTCTCCAAATTTTATGTGTTGGAAACTTAGTGATCAATCTAATCATGTTGGGAGATAGGGCCCAGTAAGAGGTGATTAGGTCATGAGGGCTTCACCTAGGTGAATGAATTAATGTTCTTATCAAAAGAAATGGCTTTGTTATAAAAGTGAGTTTTCCTCTCTCTCAAGCATGCATTCATGCTCTCCTGCCCTTCTTCTATGGGCAAGAAGGTCCTTATAAGATGCAGGCCCCTTGACCTTGTACTTCCCAGCCTTCAGAACTGTAAAAAATAAATCTCTGCTTTTTATAAATTATGTAGTCTCAGGTATTGTGTTACAGCATCATAAAATGAACTGAGACAGGTAGTAAGTACATTTTAACTATATTAATTTTTCCTATTCATTAACATGGATATCTTTCCATTTATTTGTGTCTTATTTTTTCATTGATGTTTTATAGTTTTCAGTGTACAGATCTTTTTTCTCCTTGCTTAAATTTATTCTTAAGTATTTTATTTATTAATTTATTTTAAATTAATTTATTTTGCTTTTTAAAAATTATTAACCATCCCCAGTTTATCCTCCCACTCCCACTACCCTTCTCAGTCTCTGGTAACCATTATTCTACTCTCTGTCCCCAAGAGATCGATTTTTTATATATATATATTTAGCTCCCACATATGAGTGAGAACATGCAAGATTTGTCTGTCTGTGCTTGTCTTATCTCACTTAACATAATGTTATCCAGTTCCATCCAATTGTCACAAATGGCAAGATTTCATTTTTTATGGATATATAATATTCCATTGTACATATGTACCACAAATTATTTATTCACCCATTGATGAATGCTTAGGTTCATTCCAAATCTTGGCTATTAGGAGTAGAGCTGCAATAAACATGGAAGTGCAGATTTCTTGTTGACATATTGAATTCCCTTCTTTTGGAGCTATTCCTGGAAGTGGGATTGATGCATCAATGGTAGTTCTATTTTTAGTTTTTTAGGAACATCCATACCATTTACCATAGTAGTTGCACTAATTTACATTACTTCCAACAATGTATGAAGGTTTCCCTTTCTCTACATCTTTGCCAACATTCAGTATTATCTGTCTTTTTGATAAAAGCCATTTTAACTGGGGTGAGTCACATTGTAGTTTTGATCTGCATTTTTCTGATGATTAATGATGTTGAGCATTTTTTATACACCTATTGCCCTTTTTATATGTTTATCTTTGAGAAATGTCTATTCAGATCCTTTGCCCATTTTTTATTCAGATTCTTTGATTTTTTTTTCTATTAAGTTGTTGGAGCTATTTATACATTCTAGCTATTAATTCCTTGTCAGTTGGTTAGTGTGTAAATATTTTCTCTGAGGCTATTTTCTAGAGTTTAGAAGGTGTGCTTCATTCTTTTTTGTTTTATTTCATTTTTTCTCTTCTACCGTGTATTTTCAAATAGCCTGTCTCAAGCTCACTAGTTCTTTCTTCCTCTTGGTCAATTCTGTTGTTCAGAGACTCTGATACATTTGTGAGTATTTCAATTGAATTCTTCAGTTCCAGAATTTCTGCTTGATTTTTTTTTTTTAGTATTATTTCAATCTTTTCATTAAACTTCTCTGATAGGCTTCTAAAGCCCTTCTCTGTATTGTCTTGAAGTTCACTGAGTTCTTCAGAACAGCTATTTTTAATTCTTTGTCTGAAATGTGACATATCTCCATTACTCCAGGATTCATCACTAGTATATTGTTTAGTTTTTTTAGTTAGGTGATGTTTTCTGGGATGCTCTTTATGCTTGGGGATGTTTTTTGATATCTGGGCATGGAAAAGTTAGGTAGTTATTTTAATCTTCACAGTCTGGCTTTGTTTGAAACCATCCTTCTTGAGAAGGCTTTCTAGATATTGAAAGGGAATTGCTTGCTGTGATCTAAATCTTTGGTCACTGTAGATGCATCAGCACTGGGGGTGCCCCAAGCTCAGTAATGCTGTGACTCTTGCAGACTCCTGGTGGTACTGCCTTGGTGGACTTGGTTAAGATACAGGAGAAATCCCTGGATTACCATGCAAAGTCTCCCATTCTCTTTCCTCACTCTCTATGCTGGGCTGCTGGAGGAGGAGTGACAAGGGCATCCCCTTGTGGCCATGTGTGTCAAGTCACACTTGAAGCTAGCTTAGTCTCACCCAAAGCCTGTGGTGACTTGCTGCCTGGGTACCCCTGATGTTTATTCAAAGTCCAAGGGCTCTTTAGTCAGCAGGTGGTGAATCGTGCCAAAGATTGTGTCTTTCCCTTCATGGCAATATGTTTCCTTCTGGCCCAGGGTGGGTGCAGAAATGCCATACAGGAACTAAGGCCTAGAATCAGGGGTTTCAGGAGTATCTTTATTTTACTGTGGCTGAACAGGTACCCACATTGTAAAACAAAGTCCTCTGAATTTCTCCCTTTCCTTTCCCCAAGTGGAAGAAAATTATACTGCCTGACATCAGATAATGGTGATATTCGCACAATTCTTGAATATATTTTTTTAAAAATCATTGGATATACATCTCAAAAGGGTGAATTTTATTGTCTTTGAATTACATCTCAATAAAGTGGTTGTAAAAAATGAAACTATTAGGAATGAACAGAAAAATTTTGAAAAAAGGAAACATGGTAATTTTAGAAATGCAATACATAATTGTTGAAATAAAAAATGGAATGTTAGCGATGAAAAATATACATGATAAAAAAATTCAATGAATAGGTAAAGGGCAGATTAAATACAGTTAGAAAGAGAATTAATGATCCACAAAATAAATTAGTAAAAAGGTTATACAGCACAATGATAAAGGAGATGAAGAGATAGAAAAAAAATGACATTAAGAGAGGGGAACTGAAAGATGGCTAGCCAGAGACATTGGCTGCCAGATCATCTCAGAAAAAAAGGAGAAGTTTTAGATTTAAAAATATGTGTGTGTGTGTGTGTGTGTGTGTGTGTGTGTGTGTGTGTGTGTGTGTATAGGCTATAATTCTAAGGGAAAAGTGCCAGAACATACCAGAGATTCCAAGGAAGAAGTTGTGGAGCAGAATAAGACAGGTCAAGATATCAGCAGAGGTCAACCCCCCAAGAGGCTTGGAGCCTGGCATAAAGGGTAGGTGGGAGTTTTGTTTCTCCCTCCCTTACATTTCTAGAAGTCAGAAGGCTCCCAAACTGCTGGAAAGGCTTTCTACATTTGCAAGCCCAAAAGCTGTGGCTACCAGTGAACTGGGAGCTTCCTGAGGACAAAGCACCAGGTTGCCAGCCCCCTCGAGGTCACTTTCCATCACTGTAAATCCAAGCTGAGATGGCAGGTACCATATTGCTTCTCCACCTGTGCACCTTCATCCTCCCCAGGGAACTTTAGCCCCTCAGTTTTTTCTCTTTTGTACCCACATAAACATTTCCCAACTTTGGTCCAGACTGTGGGAGGCACAGAAGCTGGTGAGTCCTGGGGCATTTGCATGAGCCCTAAGATTGGCTATTATAGGCAGACTGCTTCCAGAAAGAGGGACAGAGATGACCAGAATGCTAACTGTCCTCTATTCAAACTCTTTTCCTCCCCTTCTCCTCCCCAGTCCATGGCTCCTGAGAGCTATAATTGAGCCAAAACTCTCAGAAGGAGCTGTTTCCCTTCTGTTGGCATGTCTACCACATTCAGGTTTCCACAAAGAATAGGGCTCACACTTTTTCTCTTAAAGACCTGCAGTGGACCTAAGTGACCTGTCTGCCCACTGGCCCTCCTAGGTGCTGTTCATTCCTAGGTGCAACTCATTGCATGAAGCCAGTATCACCCTGATACCAAAGCCAGGAAAGGACACAACAAAAAAGAAAACTACAGAATGACATCTCTTATGAATACACATGCAAAAATACTCAATAAAATACTAGCTGAATACAATAGCACATAAAAAAATATCCACCATGACCAAGTGGGCTTCATCTCAGGGATGCACGGATGGTTCGATGTACGTAAATCAAAAAATGTGATTCACTACACAAACAGACGCAAAAACGAAGACCATATGATCATCTCAATAGATGAAGAAAAAGCATTCAACAAAATCCAACACCCTTTCATGATAAAGACCCTCAATAAACTAGGTGTAGAAGGAACATATCTCAAAATTATAAAAGTTATTTAAGACAAATAAACAGCCAACATTGTACTGAATGGGGAAAAGTTGAAAGCATCCCTCCTAAGAATTGGAACAAGGCAAGGGTGCCCACTGACATCACTTCTATTCAACATAGTGCTCATAATGCTCATAATGCTGGAAGTCCTAACCAGAGCAATTAGACAAGAGAAAGAAATAAAGGGTATCCAAACTGAGAAAGAGGAGGTTAAATTATCAGTTTTCACTGATTATATGATTTCATATCTAGGACACACCAAAGATTCCACCAAGACACTCTTGGAATTGATAAATAAATTCAGCAAAGTCTCAGGTTACAAAATCAGTGTACACAAATCAGTAGCATTCCTATACACCAATAACAGTGAAGCTGAGAGTCAAATTAAAGATATTAATACCATTCACTATAGCTACGAAGAAAATAAAATACCTAGGAATATACTTAACCAAAGAGGTGAAAGATTTCTAAAAGGGAACTAGGAAACACTGAGGAAAGAAATCTCAGATGACACAAACGGAAAAACATCTCATGCTTATGAATTGGTAGAATCAACATCATTAAAATGTCCATACTGCCCAAAGTGATTTACAGATTCAATGCAATCCCCATAAAAATATCAATATCATATTTCACAGATCTGGAAAAAATAATTCTATGCTTTGTTTGGAAACAAAAAAGAGCCTGAATAGCTAAAGCAATCTTCATCAAAAAGAAAAAATCTAGATGCATAACATTACCAGATTTCAAACTATACTATAAGGCTATAGTAATGAAAACAGCATGGTATTGGTACAAAAATAGAGACATAGACCAATGTAACAGAACAGAGAACCCAGGTATAAAAACAACTACCCACAACCAACTGATCTTCAGCAAAGCAGATAACAACATACTGTTAAGAAAAGAAGCCTTATTCAATAAATGGTGCTGGGAAAATTGGATAGCCACATACAGAAGAAGGAAACAGGATCCCTATCTCTCACCACTCACAAAAGTCAATTCAAGATGGATGAAAGATTTAAATGTATGGCACTATACCCTAAAAATTCTAAAAGAAAATTTAGGACAAACTCTTCTAGGTATTGGTCTAGGCAAAGAATTTATGACTAAGACCCCCATGGCAATTACAGCAAAAACAAAAATAAATAAATGAGACTTGATTAAATCATAAATCTTCTACACAACAAAGGAAATAATCAACAGAAAAAATGCACAACCTACAGAATGGAAGAAAATATTCTCAGACTGTGTATCTGATAAAAGGATAATATCCAGAATCTACAAAGTACACAAACAAATCAGAAAAACAAACAAACAAACAACAAAAAAAAACCATTAACAAGTGGGCAAAAGACATGAACAGAAGCTTTTAAAAAGAAATGAGACAAAGGCTGACAAACATATGAAAAAATGCTCAGCATCACTAATCATCAAGGAAATCCAAATTAAAATCACAATGAGATAACACCTTACCCATGTTAGAATGTCTTTTATTAAAAAGTCAAAAAACTGTAGATGCAGCATGGATGTAAAGAGAAAGAAATGCTTACATAGTGTTGGTGGAACTGCGAATTTGTACAACTTCTATGGAAAACTCTATGGAGATTTCTCAAAGAACTAAAAATTGGTCTACCATTTGATCCATCAATACCACTTTTGGGTATCTACCCAAAGGAAAAGAAGTTATTTTGTTAAAAAGATACCAGCACACAAACAATTACTGCAATACAATTCACAATTGCAAAGATGTGGAATCAACCCAAGTGCCCATAAATTCAGGAGTGTATTAACAATACGTGGTGTATGTGTGTGTGTGTGTGTGTGTGTGTGTGTGTGTATTTATATTTATATTTATATTTATATTTATATACCATGGAGTGCTACTCAACCACAAAAAGAAATGAATTAATGTCTTTTGCAGCAATTTGGATGGAACTGGAGACCATTTTCTTAAGTACAGTATCTCATGAATGGAGAAAACAATACCACATGCACTCTCTAATAATCTGGAACTAACTGATGGGTACACATAGGCACAGAAAGTAAAAATCATTGGAAATCAGGAAGGGTGGAGGAGGGGAGGGGTAAAAACCTACCTAACAGGTACAGTATTCAGGTGATGGATACACTTACAGCCCTGACTAAAGCATCATGAACACTATCTATGTAACAAAAACATTTGCATCCCCTGAATATTTTGAAATAAAAAAAATTAATAAAAAATTGAGATTAGGACATGGGAAGTTAGATGTGTAAACAACCCAAGTGCCCATCAATACATGAGTGGATTAATAAAATGTGATATATGGATACTATAGAGTACTATTCAGCTATAAGAAATAATGGTGATATAGCACCTCTTGTATTTTTCTGGATAGAGCTGGAACCCATTCTACTAAGAGAAATATCCCAAGAATGGAAAAATAGAGTAAGCATTTTAAATATAGATTTAAATGCAGCTCTACAAAGAAAGAATTGAGAATATGCAGAAGAGAAAATATTTAAAGAGATAATAGCCGAGAATTTTTCAGAGTTGGTAAAAAATATGAATCCATTAATGCAGGAAGGAAAAGTTACTTACAAAGGAACACCAGTTACAATGAATGCAGATTTTTCTACTAAAAATAAGGAAAGCAAGAAGATGATAGTATACTGTCTTTGAAGCACTTAGAGTAAACTGAAAACATTTATATGTGAAAACTATTCTCGAAAATTATTTCATATCAAGATAGGTCACAAAACTTAGTAAGAATTTACTGATCTTCCCCAAAGCACATCATATGACCCTCATTAGAGAGATGCCTTCCCTGTGCCTTGAAGGAAAGAGCTGAAGACATACACACACAGATGCCAAGAACAACACTGTCCTTATCAGATTTCCAGAGTTAGCTCTGTTGCTTAGCAAGATCTTGGGTGAGTTGTTTTGCTTCATGGGCCAACACTTAACAAAACTGAAAGATTTGGGCTAATACCCAAGGAACCTTTTGTTCTAAAGTCCCTTACAGAGTCCCTGGCTTGAAATGGACAGATTGTCTGGTATTTCAGTCTCCTTTTGGTGTCATGTACACTCCTGCTCCATGTCAGTTTGGTCATAAATATTGCTGTTCAAAGATAATGGGGTAGGAAAGGAGAGATCACTTGTTCTGCTAATTACATTTGGGCAGTGTTGATTCTTTTGAGTATTTCTATTTCTCAAAACAAATACACAAATTGTGTACTTACACTTCAAGCTCTCCAAGATTTTGTAAGTTACTTTTTAGATTTGTCAACTCACTGGCAAAAAAGAAATTCCTTTTGTCTTCTTATTTCTATTCCTTGGCATTTTCCCAGAAAAATGCTAGGATGAGCATTTCATTTCACTTTTTTTTTAATGGCCTGGAGTCCTGAGTTCAATCCTCTCAATTTTAGGTTTATTATTAGACTTTTATTGTTCTGAGAAAATAATAACCTTTATTTATCTAAGATGGAACCGCAAGAACTATGACTTCATAGCTATTGGGATGTATAAAGAGGTGTTTAGAAGCCTTAGCCTTGAAAGCGCCAAGGCGTTGTCAGCATTCTTTGCCAAGACTTGCTTAAAGAAGGATATTTTTTAAATTAAAAGAACAGGAAAGTAAATTCCATTTGCTAAACTTTTTAGTCATGGCTTAGATATCACAATTTAGATCATTTGAATGAGGGATATTGCCCAGTAAATACACTTTTAAAATTTTAACAGAAAATATTGCCATAGATATAAATCAGTCACTACACTCTCAGAAGTTGATGTACCCATTGGTATTACATTCCAGATATATATTTTAAAAGACCCTTGAGGGAGAGTTTCTTGGAGATTACAATCTTAAAAACTACATTTGACTCCCATTCAA